>JADBJO010024075.1:0-25644 GCA_016801955.1 Conus betulinus | reverse complement strand
GATGGGATTGATGAACAAGGGCAAGTAAGACTGATTTTGAATCTAAAAAAAAAAAAAAACTATCCGAATAATTATTACTTGGAAAGATCTGTAGAAATTCCATTGCTAGCATAATAGCTACTAATTCAGCTGTTTCAGCTATGGTGTGTTCGTGGGTGTGTGTGGTGTGTGTGTGTGTGTGTGGTGTGTGTTGTGTGGTGTGTGTTGTGTGTAGTGTTGTGGGTGACGTGCGCGGTGCGTGCGTGCGTTACGTGCGTTGCGGGTGTATGATTTTTTTTTTCTTCTTGTGCGTGAACGTAGTGTGCTGTATGTGCGTGTTACGATCTTGGATTTGATTGTTGTGCACCTTGTCTATGCGCGTGGGGTTGTATGTTTGTAAGCATCTGTGATTGGATGCATATATGTGCACGAACGAAGCGGCGGCGAAGGTGGATGAGACTGAATGAGGAGGAGAGTGAGAGTGCGTTTTTGTTTTGTTTCTACCTTTATTTCTTTGATAGCAGTGGAACACATGAAAGGTGGTTACGAAAACACAAACAAGCAACACACACAAACAAAGCACAAAAAAAAACAACCAAAAAAACCCCCCAAAACCAAAAAACAAACCAAACAAAACAAAAAACCCACAAGAAACAAACAAAACTTGATTTGATTCATACCTTACTGTTTTAGTCTCTCTGCTGGAAATCTCTAGTATCTCTAAACCTGTCAGAAACCTTCCATCAGCAGTACCTCGGTCCGGTTATTTTCTAACATGGAGGGGAAATGTCTCAAAAGCATGTCTTTCAAAAAGTCACATGGACGATCGATTACTTAACCTGTGCTGAGCAATAACCGCATGCAATTCATCGAGCCAGTATATGTATATGTATATGTATATTATATATATAAATATATACTTATATATATATTATTTTTTTTTTTTCTTTTTTTTTCTTTTTCTGGATGTCAACTCACAAAACAGCCTTTCTCAAAACAATGAACGGCCCTTTTGTCGTGGTCTCATAACAATAAGTTCTGCAAGTTCCCTCTGATTGATTGCTCCGCCGACTCTTGAGACAACGAATCGATTAACAGTCCCGTAACGTCCTGACATAACCATGGTTGATGGGCTTGTTCATCTCCTGTGCTTCCACTATTACCTCTCCGACCGTAGGTTGAGAATGTCGGCGAAGTTTCTCTTTTACGTCCAATTCTCTTTCACGGTGTTCACCGAACCTCTCTGTGATGCGGACTGAACGTGTTTGTTGTTCACTCGCAGTTGTTCATGATGGACTCTCGTGTCACTCTCCATCCTGTTGAAACCGTTCCGGTGACAACATTCGTGCACACGTCTGGTGATGCGATGCCGCTCACAACACTCCGCTCTATTTGCGAAGTCAAGCAGCGTGAACTGGGACACCTTCACAGAAACTACGTGATCGGAAGCAAAACAAAAAAAAAAAAAAAAAATCGAAAATACATTGACAGTGCCGATAATGTCGGTTTTCTCTATGGGACGGAAAGGAATTCTGTTTAATGCCTGGCACACACACAGACACACACACAGACACAGAATACAGAACACACACAGCGACACAGAAAACAGAACACACAGACACACACAAAACACACAACAACACACACAACACACACACACACACACACACCAACACCACACACACACACACACACACACACACACACACACACACTCACACACACACACACACACACACACCAACACAGGACACAAACACACACACACACACACACACACACAACACACACACACACACACAGAGAACGACACACACACACACCACACACACACACACACACACACACACCGAGCTATCTATCTATATAATATCTATGTATCTATCGATCTATCTATCTTCCATCTATCTATCTGTCTATAGTTGTTTTAGGACATTATATTAGATTTGTCTACGATGTTGGAATACCATTAGAAAAAAAAATAGAAAGTGGGGAAGGGAGGGGGTAGACTTGAAGAGGGTGGGGACAAACTGGATAGTGGTCAGGAGGGGAAGTGTGGATGCATCGAATATGGACATCTGAAGTCGTCGAAAGTGCCACTGAAAAAGACAGCACTTTGTAGACGTGTGTAAATGAGCAGGCTGTTAATTGAAAAAAATCCAAACTGATAACAAATCCAGAAAGTCTAACACCTTAGCATTCCCAGTCGATTTTCATGGAAGAAGAAAGGCGTTATAAGGTCGCAGACATGAAATGCTGATACTGTACAGGAACATTATTCAAGGCATATAGACTTGATGGTTTATGCAACATGTAGGACCGTGATAAAATGCACAAAAAGTCTGAAAGTTCAGGCTTGACATTTATCGCAAATTTAAAAGAAAGAGTCCTGGACAGAGTGTCCTTCACGAAGGTGTTGAAGATACATTCGAGCCATCTTCAAAACTCTGTTCAAGCTTTTCACTTCATTTGCCTTGTTTGACAGCGGGGCAGCTGAACTTGCATAACTTTGCTGCCCCTCTTGATCATATTAAAAAAGAAAGCGAACTGTGGGTCGGTATCCAACAAAATAATCAACCTTATATAACCCTTCCTATACAGAGATTTGAACAGATGCTTCATCTCAATTAAGTTCTCTCTTATTAGTCACAGAGGATAGCAACGTATTAAGACGGGCCATTAACTGACAAACCACGATATTGAAAATTGCACTGGCAAGAGACAATAAGAAACCTCAATGCCATTTAAACAGCGACGAGCTCAATTAAAAAAAGAAAAAAAACACCTGGAAAGTCCTTCCTGAGTAATATGATTTTCTGTTTGAAAGTCTAGAAATCACAAATGCAGAGTCTGTACGTCAATCGTCCAGAGCCCAACTGCCAGTGCACACCTTCCAAATGACTTTCTGGCTGATGCTGTTCCTGCATGCGGACAAAACTGTTAACGGATTCTTTCAGACAGAAAAATGACTGACTCTTATACTCTCTCACTTTTTTCCAGGAAAGGACAGGGGGCACATAACGTACACGAGATGTTACGTCGTGTGGAATAATTTTGCTGAAATGGAAATCCGATGACATAAAGTAAAGAGTTCGTAAATCTGATTAAAAAAAAAAAAAAAAGGCGGATTCTTAATTGAATTCTTCGAAATCTTTCTCGGCAGCAACTCTCCATAGTTATATTCAGCTTCACTTGATTTCGTTTTAATTCATCGAGTTAAAAACAAAAACGACTATATGAGCGTATAAACTCCAAGTTGAGCTTGGTATGTGCAGGTA
Organism: Conus betulinus; assembly: GCA_016801955.1. NCBI lineage: Eukaryota > Metazoa > Mollusca > Gastropoda > Neogastropoda > Conidae > Conus > Conus betulinus. The sequence continues at coordinate 22,387 of JADBJO010024075.1, read as the reverse complement.
CGCCTCGAGTCAATGACAAATCTTACTGTCAATAAACTCAGAGCGTTTCTTCTATGATACCAGAATCTCGAAACAACAACATGTCAATGTTGACCATTACAGGAAGGTTGCCAATAAAAAAACAACAGAAGGCTGATGTCCTGCTCTCCAAGGCGTGTCGCCAACAATTTTTTAGCAAATTTGTAATTTAATTGCTGCTTTATTCATAATTGACTGTTATATGTCTTTTCTGTTTCAATTTTAAAATAAACACCGAACGAATGCAATCTCATTTCAGAATTTAAGACAAAAGGTTTTCCGTCCTGAAATAGGTAGTTTGCATAGACTGGCACAATATTAAGAATCAATTGTACTTTTCCTCGAAAAAAACGTTTAATGCTATTCAATTCGCATAACAGACATCTAAACTTATCAACTTGTACCTGAAGGAATTTCTATATGTGATGCAAGCTGAACGTTTTCCTTCAGCTATATGAATTCTTTTTGCAATGTCATCAAACTATTGGTGCCAAGCTTGGATAGATGATGAGAAAAGAACTCATCTATAAAGGAATGCAAGGCCAAGAGCACAGGACGCATCAGCCGTGTCTCGCTGATGAGTCCGATTCAGCGGACGAAAGGCATCGGAGCAGGCGATACATTATAGATCGGCTTTAAAGAGGGATGCGATAGTTTTCCTCATGCAGCTAGTGACGGGTGTTCAGATCTATGATATGACATTTTCACATTGACTTCATCTTCAATTTTTTTTCCTCTCAATTTCAATCTGTTTGCCACAAAAAGTCATTACTGTACGTGATGGACGGAATTGTGACACCTGACTTGTAGGAGGTACTTAAATGTCATCATTATATATATTAGATCTTATATATATATATAATAATGATGAACAATTAAGTGCGTGGGGGGAAAAAATGCAGGTGAAACAAACTTCCATGCCCATTATAGTAATGACTTAGAAAAGATCGGAAATTGAGAGGGCAGAAAAAATTGGTTTGAAGATGAAGGTAACGGGGAAAATGTATAATCATAAATATGAAAAACCCTTCACTAGCTGAATGAGGAAAACTATCGCAAGATATCTATATACTATATTATATTATATCCTATATATATATTATATTATATATGTGTGGATATCCGCCCCATCTATGTAATGTAGGGATACATTATGTAGGTATGCAGGTATCTCAGAAGCGCGCGCGCACGCGAGCGTGTGTGTTGGTCTGTAAGAAAAGGGGGAAGGAGTGGTGGTTAGTGTGCGTGCGTGCGTGCGTTGCGGCGCGCGCGCGCCGTGTGTGTGTGTGTGTGTGTGTGTGTATGTGGTGTGTGCGCGCGCGTCGTGTGTGTTGTGGTTATGAAAGTTAGGGGAAAACAGAGAGCTGTGGTGAAGACTCATTTGGCGACAGAAACCAGTCTGGCAACACTGCGAACCACCCTCATTGTGTGTCAAAGTTACGCGATCCCGCAGCTTGCAAGCGGAGGCGTCAGCTTTGACCTGGCTGAGGCCTGTTTAGGATGACGGAAACGCAACAACGTTGACACTTCGGATCTGGGTGCGTCAAAGCAGTGCGTCAAGCGCAGAATTGCGAGGTGTAAAAAACATGGCTGTGATCCTGGCATGCAACGAGAGATGGGAGTTTGTATGAGAAACGTGCGGGCGGGACGGTAGTCTTCGGCCCAGTGAGAAGACAGGCTTTGCCTCTGGCTACAGGGAAGGTAGGTAGGTGTTAAGGCGGGGGTATATCGTGGGCTCACGAAACGCGTGCCTTTTTGGGTGGTGAGTTTGGAGGGAGGGGGTGGGAGTGGGGGCGGGGGAGGGTTGGTGTGTTGGGTGTGTCATAAGGCGTTTAAAAAAACAAAGTGGTGTTTTTCTGAAGGTTTTGTGTAATTTCAGCCAGCAGAAAAAATGTGTGGTGATTGTGGTTTGTACGGTTTGCGTGTGACAAAAAAAAAAGATGTGTTAAAAAGGTGGTTTTTTAACCTTGGTTTCACACGGTGTAACTGCAGGTTTATGAAAAGGAAGTAGCAACAAGACTGAAGTTTGGTGCAATTTGCCCATCTTTATCCTTAACATAGACATGATGGAAAGCAAATCGTTTTCTTTTCTTTATTTCTTTTTTTTTGTACTCTCTCATATCTTCTCTCTCCTCTCTTTTTTTTTTTGCAATTTTCGTAATCCAACCAGGGAAACTGAAAACTCCGGCTGATTACCGGCCTGGGAACTTTCGCCCGTGACGATGCTGGCGGAGATGCACGTTTAAACACAGTTGTGGATTTGGTTTTAAAGTGTACCGCATGTGATCATGAATGTGGGGTCTAGAATAAGATTTTTTATGGTGTTTGTTCAAGGAATCCATTTCTGAAGTTGAAATGACCATCAAACTAATGGACAAGAATCAGCCGTCAAAGATAGGTCGCCAACCACAAGTGCCAACGACGTTAGGGAACAGCCATCGGTGTACGGAAAACCGGTCTCTTGATTTATACCTATTGTCGGAGGGTGAGCATATTTTCTCAATAAGCGAAAGGATGTTGTAGGTTATGCATTGATGGAACGAGGGAAGTGACCAGCCAGCTTTCTGTTAAGTGGAGGAAGCACAGCCACCCCATAGGCAGAGGCAGTCGTTGATCCGCGTCGCAGCTCGCATTTGTGACTCTGAAGGAGAACCCTAGAAATGCATCCCAAAGGCCTTCAGCCCAAAAATGGCTTCTGAGTATTTCCGTTGTGAAGTATGTCAGGAAAGCCCAGACCAAAAAAAAATCACTCTTTATGTCGATGGCAGTCTTCCATCGAGCAGTTCAAAAATGCATCTAACATGTTGGACATAATCCATTCAGGTAGGTTACGTGTGAATTTGTTGTGTTATTTGTGTGCAGTCTGTCTTTTCAACGCCAAGTGAAAAAACCCCCCAAAACAAAACAAAAACAAAAAACCCCTTATCAAAAATGTATGAATGAATATCGGCATCCCTGCTTCCCATTCTAGTGTTCCAAAGACTGTTGTGTTTCATCCAGGAAGTATTTATTCCTTGACTGTGTTTGTTGTCTTGTCTCGCTATCCCCTGTTACCAATGTCTGGTTTGCGTTTAGTATCGTTTACTTCATATAGGAAAGCCATACTTGTTTTGTTTTCTCCGATGTTCCTTCCCCACTTGCCGTTTTGAAATTTGGTCTGATTTATTCCGTGTTGTGGTCGGGAATCATTCCTCAGGATATGAATATTGTGTAGACCTGCATTGTTTTTTTTGTTTTTTTTTGTGTTGTGTGTGTGTATGTGTGTGTGTGTGTGTGTGGTGTGTGTGTGACCTAAAACGCGCACAGACATAAACACAGCGTAGATAGATAGATGGATAGAGATACAATAGAGATAGATATATTGCTAGATAGATGATAGATAGAAATATAAATGCATGTACACACATATACTCGTTTGATGTGAAATTGGTCTTGCGAATGAAAAAAAAAGCGAAATGTATATTATGCAAATGTACATCATCGTCATGTGCGGTCATTTACCTTTTTGTGTGTGATACAAAAACAAATGCGTTTTGTACCCTGTAAGTTGTCGCTTGCACACGTTCATTACAACACAGGACACAGTGGTTATTCATATTTTAGTGTGTGTATGTTGCACATCACCATTACTTCTTCTACAGTGACAATGGAGTAGTCGTTCCTGTATAGTGGGGAAATGTGAACTTATTTCTCTTCATATTCAATTACGCCGGATTAATTTCTGCGATAAAGTATGGATGTTCTTACCCCCCCCCCCCCAACATCGAGCCAAAAAGGTTTTCAAAACTTCGTCTTTTTCTTTTTTGAAATGTTTGTTTACACAGAACAGGGAGCGCATGGATAATGATAAAAATGATAAGGGTGTTCCTGCCAGGCGAAAGAACAAGACTGTAAGGTTCTGACGGTTGATTGCGATTTGTGCTATCCTGTGGCGCAGACCGTTGTGGTACGGGGACGAGCAAGTGGTCTTGTTTTAGTGAAGCTAACCCTGCACGAATTAAGCGCTGTCCTTGCTGTGGGCGACGCATGTGGTCCTGTGTTGAAAACGTCTGGCGCCAGTGTAGAACCCTATACCAGTTCTTTGTGGGCTGGGACTGGCCCTACATGTGCACTACACTGGGTCCTCCATCCTTTCTGCTTCCTCGCGTTTTTGATCCCTGCATACATCCTCAGTCCGGGTTAGTCAGGCGACGTCCTCTGTCCGCCGCACTGTCCCGCCGGTCCCTGCAGCTTCTCAATGCGCCTCTACTGGACCTGGGCCACCGTTGGCGTCTCAAGGCTTCCTGTATCGCCTCTCAGTCCGCCCGTGGCTGGGCACCCGCGAGGGCCGGAGGCCCGGCATTGTCGCCCGTCTGGAGGACACGGGAACGAGCACCATAAAAACGTCGCGAACATCATCAGTCTCCATACTGAGTGAGATTGCGTAGGGTCTGGTCTTCTCGGTGCTTGTGACTGTGCAGGAGGTCTGCTCGATCGACTCAAGCCGACCGCATTCCGACTCAGGACAGCTCATGGTTGCCTGGCTACCCTGTTAATACGGGGGCCAAACGCAAACCAGACAGTGCAGGTTTGGACTCCAAGTTTTCTTCTTTTAGGCTATTCGGCTCACAGAACCTTCCTCCGGCATTATCCCCACATTATCCATTATCCCAAGACGGAAGGCTTGAGGCCATCTCCAATACACCAACCAGGGGACGTGCATCTAAGCTGTATAGTCCCGACGCGAGGGTCCTCCATGCGTCTACAGTGATCTGCCACTCTGATTGGCTGTTCATGATATGGTATGGCTATCAGCGTGTGTTGCTCTTTTCTTCTAAATCAGGCTGATCAACTAACAACGTTACCTGGCACAGTTTTCTTCGGTTGCACCTCCCTTGTTCTGTGAGCATTTGCAAGGCAGCACTGAGTGCTGGAGTAAGTACCTGACCAGGCAGCACTGAGTGATGGTAGTACCCTGACCAGGCAGCGCACTGAGTGATGGTAGTACCCTGACCAGGCAGCCACTGAGTGCTCGTAGTACCTGACGAAGGCAGGGCAGCATTGAGTGCTGGTTATACCTGACCAGGCAGCACTGACGCAGTGTCGTAGTACCTGACCAGGTAGCATATGATGTGATCATAAGTAACTGGCCAAATACGAGTTGTATGTGGTTTCTCGCCGGTTTCCAACACGGAATGTTGCATTTAAACGTTCTCTCTTATCTGTGCTCTCGATCCAAAAAACAACTATTTTACTCAATATGGATGTTATCAGTTCACTCTCGACTGCAGCGAATAAATCATAATCAAAGACAAGTGATTATAATTCAGGGCTGTGTCATGGGCGAATGATAAAAAAAAAAAATGGAGAAAACGTTACTTTTACACACACACACAACACACACACACACACACACGCACGCACGCATACTCTCGCTCTCTCTCTCACACCGACAAACACACACACACACACACACACACACACACACAACACACACACACACACACAAACCACACATTTGTCTGAGACCTTTAGGAAACCATAGACTGTTCCTACAGTTCAATTACTGAATGAAAACCTAATTCAAAACACACGCAATACTGACAGAATCCTGGAGATGAAAGAACAGTCAGATGTTGAAACGGTGCCCCTCCAACTCGCAGCACAAATCACGGTCACTGAACACACCTCGTGTGGACCCTCTTTGCCCGTTGTGGTCACGGTGCTCTGTGGGAATTTCTGGGACGTTGATTTGGAGGAGTAAACCATGAAACGGTGCGTGTTTTCTCGCGGAAAACGTGCACATTGATCGATTACCAATAGCATGACCAGCAAGACGCTGGAAATACAGAGACTTCGAGGTCGGGCTGTAGAGCAGTCTGGCACGAGACATCTCGGTGGGATGATACGGGGCTGCGAAGATGAATAACAACGATAATAATAATGATGATGGACGATGATGATGATAATAATAATGATAATGGTGATGATGATTGATAATAACAATAATGATAATAACGGACAGTGACAAAGCATCTTTACAGCGCCTTGCCAAAGGTTCTAGGCGCTGACTTCCACAAGTCTCGTGTACACACACGGGCTGCCTACCTGGGCAGTGCCGACTGAAGAGCTGGCCAGCTGGCGCTCATTTTTTCAGTCGTTTCCGGCGTCATCTAGTCAAATATCGTTCAATTGTTGTGACTCAGTTTCCTTATTTAGTTTCCTTCATTCGTTCCATTTCCCACTCACGGTTGCATGCCTGCTATGTGAAAAACATGTACATCCATACCAACGGCGAAACGGCCTCGTTTCCGAAAGTTGGTGATGGGATTTTACGTTGTGTGCAAGAGGTTAAGCGTTGTCGTCAACACATCGACACTTCGGTGCATAGTAGTCTCATTCGAAGGGGACTCTTTGGGTAAATGGAAAGTCGAGAAAACCAAGTTGACTAAGGGGGACCCCCCCCCCCCCACACCCCCCCCCCCCCCACCCCCCCCCCCCCCCCCCCACCCCCCCCCCAAACGTACCAAAACGACGGTCCGCCCGGAGATTCAAACCGCCCAACGCCAGGAGCACCAAGATGACTAATTCGGCCGCTCACCAACTGAACCATTGCGGACAGAACATGGACGGGGCCCGGGCTGTGCAGGAGTTCAGCGAACAATGGCCAGGGGTGAGTAGCAAGTGAGTAGTGTAATGCCTTAGGTACCGATTTTGGAAACAACAATGTGGCATTACCAATGGCAGCGCGCGCACACGCCGTGTGTGTGTATGTGCAAAACAACAACATTATATACACATCACAGTTTCCAGTCAAAAAATTACGTAAAGACATATTGGCTATGACCAACTGGCACTATTTCAGGGAACGCTGTACGCACCAGCAAAACCAATACAATAATGGGGATCCATGGACAGCAATATAAAAGATTTTGGATGTATAGATCAATGCGCAAAATTTAGGTAAAAAAAAAACAGGCGAAAGACAGCTCAGAAAAAAAAAAAAAACAACTGACCTGAAGTAACGACAAATGAACGTTGAGATGAAACATTCCGTAGAATAATTTACAACACTCCACGGACAATTTAAGCGAAATGGGCGGACACTTCACAGGCTTCATCACTAACCGGCTGGCGATTTGCGAAGATAGAAAAACTTCCCACACAGTTGGTACAAAACTCAACCACGTGCCAAAAAAAAGGTTCTGTGGAATTGTACAACTAGGGAAGTGTACCATATTCCTATAGGCACCTCGGTCAAACGCGTGACTATTCCAATCTGAAAGTAGTCCCCATGTACGTGTTACTCGGCCAGATGCACAGAAACACAGAAAAGAATCAGATGAAAGAGATTTGAATCAGGTTCATAAATACATTGAAACATGAACCGAGGTGTGTTGCCTACGTGTTTCGGGAAACCAACAAACGCGTCGCCATGTCCACAGGGGCACGATCAAGTCATGTTAATGTACATAAGCGTTGTCGTGACAAGGTCAGGGCCGATACGCGCATCTGACTCTCCGCAAAGTGGTTTGTGGTTGTAGAAAACGTACCGGAACAAGAGTTGTATACACAGACGCACATGGGACGTATCTAAGATTGTCATGCTCTCCTCTGATCTTTGTCTGTCTATGATCCTACTCTCTCTCTCTCTCTCCTCATCTCTCTCTCCTCTTTTTCGCTTTGCTCTCTACCTGTCGCACCTAATAACACCCCACACGCACACCAAAGAATTCCGTTCGTTAATGACCTGCACACACACACACACACACACACACCACACACACACACACACACCACCAACCACCACACACCACACCACATGCACACACCAACACCAACACCCACCAACAACCCATCACACCACACACTACACACGCCCAACACACACACAATCACGCACCACACACACACCGTCACACCACACACGCAAGCACAAACACGCACCGCAACAAACGCACGGCGAGCGAGCACCTCACGAACACGCCTGTTCCCAAGAATCTAAAATCACTTGTACTGAGCAGACATTAAAGAAGCATGAAATGAACAGAACGAAATGAATGAAAACGATCGAGATGACTGTTGGTCAAACGAAAAAAGGAACATGATATCATGAAAGAAGCTTACCCGGGACAATGCCCAACCGGTAAGCAACACCGTTCCTCTTCCTTCACTCAAGGACAGGAACAGGCCCAGACGGCCAATGAAGAAGGCGTCGCGCTCTACGGCGGAGGCCCTCCATTGTGAACCGATAAAGCGTGTCCCACAGTCAGTGTGTTGGCAGGCAGGTCTCTGCCCTTAGTTATACAGTCTTACCTTCATAGTGCGCGTGCCCTTTTTCTTTGACAACCGTACGTCGGTTCTCTGGCAAAGGCAAAAAAACAATCGCACGACGAAGAAAAGTTTTTTTCCACAACCGTTCGTTATTAGCACATAAGCTCCAAAGAATTGAAGAGGGCCAGCATCATTCAAAACAATAAAATGCCTACTGAACATCCCGGCAGAAAGGACGGGGGCAGGGCGGACAGAGCAGTGTGATTCAAAGTCACCACAGCCCAGTCTCTCAGTCCTTGGCAGAGGTGATGTGTCGTGCGTGGTGGCTGCCTTCCCTTGATTCCTAAGAAGCAGCAGCGATTTACTAGCAAATCGCGTCAGCATACATGCCCGTATTGATTAGCTAAGGCAACCGCCGCCATAATGGATGTACTTATTTCTTATTTCAACAATTCTAAACGTAATTAATAGCGAAACCGCCAAGGACAACGTAGACAGGCACGAACACACGACAAGGGACACGACGCGTTTTCGACATCTTAGGTCTCTTAAGGAAAGTTACAAAACAATCAGGACAACGAAAATCAACGACGAGCACTCACTTCTCGTTAACGACCATCTTTTTGCGCCGAAATTGGATGAAAATACAGTGATTGCGCGTTCATTTTCGTTGTCCTGGTGTGTGTAGTATCTTGCCTGAAGAAGACCAAGAGGTACGAAACACGACGGTCGGTGCTTTGTATTAAGATTGGTTTGTCGACGTTTTCTTGGGCGGTGGCTATTAATTACATTTCAAAATTTGTTGGGATTTCCCGCCTGCAGCCCGCTCAACCTTGCAACTAGATCTTTATTGTTAGATGGAAAGTTTATGAACCTGATACAATGAGGAGGGTGTCGTATCGATTCAGCCCCGTAATCCGACAAGCAGTCAGTCAGAACGTCACCTTACCCTCGACCGCTGGGGTAGTTGGGGGAGAGTGATGATGGCCAGCAACGGCCGTTTCTCTCCAGGTCTCTTCTGTGGTAGCTCGTCGGTAGCTGTCTGAGTAGATCTCGACATGGTCATTTTAGGCCCAGCTTTATATTATCGGACCAATCTTCCTCTGCCGTCCTCGTCTGCGCCACTCCTTCAACGGTACCTTGAAGGATGGTTGGAGGGAAAGGGTGTCGTGACGAATATGACTTGGCCAACCAGGCATCTTCCGTCGTTGTGACGGTTGCCAGATAGTGGTTCGTGGGCGCCAAACTAGGGTGGTGACCCAGGTTACGGGTACATCATCATTGGTTTGGGGTCTTTGTAGGAGACACATACCTGACAGATAATTTTAGAAGGCGGCACACGAGACCGCCTTATAACCAGCAATCACAGAACTGAATCCTAAATCTTGATAGTTCTGACTGAAAATGAGGTGTGAAAACACACCACACACACACACACAACACACACACACCACACAAACAAACACACACCAACAAACCACAAACAACAATCATCTTTGTGAATATGATTCTCTTGTGATCCGTTGCAAGTGTTGCGATGGATCTGAACTCGCGAAAGACTTTCCAATGACGTACAGTGGGGAAATTTTTGCGTCTCGTGTTTATAGCAGGATGAAGCAAACAACTGCCTAGAGGGTTTTGTGTGGTTGTTTGTATGTTAGTTCGCCTGGTGTTTGGGTTTTTGTATTACGTGTGAGTTCAGTGGCATCATCCCACGCTGCGCGTTTCGACTTCGGTCCACAGTTAAACATGGATAAGTCCCATCGCAGTACGCCACGCACGAACGCCCGAGCAAACACACACAACACACACAACACAAACACAAACGATACACACCCCACACACACACACAACACAACCACACACCCACACGCACAGCACACGCCACGCCGCGAACAGCACGCATACGAGCATCACAAAAACCACACAAAACACACACGCCGCAAAGCCGAACGCACGCACGAACGCACGCACTGACGAAACACCACACACACCACACACACACACACACACATGATTCTTGTTTTCGCTTCCGGGTCTCTCTCGCGTCTTTCTTGTAAGTTTGTTTTTTCCTTCCCCTGAGATTACAACACACCCAACCTTTTTTTTCCTTCACCGTCAGGATGACGTCATGGGGACTGACAGGTGTAAGCCTTACATCGTACCTCGGCGTCTAACAGATTGATCCCGCTGGTCCTTGCTCGCCTGTTCCTTCAGGAATTATGGCCGTTTTCTTTTTCGTTCCAATGTGGGAGAAGTGGGGGGGAGGGGGGGGGGGGGGGGCGGGAAGCGCCGCCGTTGAGGGGGGAGGGGGGTGTTAGGGAACATTTCGGACACAAGGGAGAGAACGGAGGAGGAGAGGGGAAACAATCTTGCAATTGATTTTTTACATCATGGAACATATCTAGGACGGGAGCTTATTTGGTTTCGTATGGCTGTACCAACTGTGATTCATGCGGTTTTTTCGTCTTGTTTGACACAGATACTGAATTCTTTTTTGCTCTTCCTGTTTCCTTCTTTTTGCCTCTTTATTTTGTCGTTTCGGCTTTTCTTGTCTGTCTGTTCGCCTTTTTCTCGTTATGTTACTCTCCTTTTCTCTCGTTGCAGCAACAGAGAATGTAATGTGTCAGTTAATACACCAACCCTTAGCACACGGTTTAACCATAGGCTCTGTATCAAGCATGAAATACTAAAGTTCGCACGGACAATGGTCTAAACAACATACAGATAGTTAGGCAGTGTGAATACGCGTTAATGTCGACAACAGTAAAAAGAGAAAGAAACAAAAAAGTGGGAAATGGTGAGGGTGGAGGGCCGGCACAACATACACACACAAACGAAATTAACAAATGAATAGCAAGAATTGGAAAAAAAATTGGAAAATGTGGTGGTTGGAGGACAAAAACAACAACAAAAATGAAATATAGAAAAGGAGGTAAGGACTCAAGAATCAAAAAACTTACTGGAGAATATTTCGGACCGCGGTCGCCCGTCTCACGCAGCTCACTGTGCTGTGGTCGGCAGCGAGGACGGGGGGGCGAACGTTGTGTGGGTGCCCCCCCCACCCCCCCCCCGCTGCAACGGTTAGTCTCCCGTGTTCCTTCCACCCCCCCCCCCCGCCACACAGCCCCGCCTGCACCCCACCCAGCCGTATGCTCCGCTGCGCGTTGCGCCAGCTCCCCCTCGCCCGCTCGGAGGCTTGTCCTGTGGAGGTGTTCTAGCGAGCCAGGGGCCGCGAGGAGAGACATAGGTAGAAGAGGGGGGGGCGGGTTTTCACAGGGCGAGTCCCATCGTCAGTGTCGTCTTGAGGCTCAAATCCACAGCGGAGAACTCGCAATGATGACAGTTGTCTTTTGTTGGTACCAGCTGTGTGACTGGTTTCGATCAAATTCACGCCTGGGCACCACCTGAATCCCCACCCCACCCACACTGGTCTATACCATAGCTTAGTGCGGTGCCAGCCGTGAGTGACAGTCCTTCCTTGGATGGCGACCACAACCATGTCACTTCAGCATGCAATCCCGCGCGAAGTTGCGGACGCTGAGACTGGCTTGTAAGTTCAAGCGGCACGGACGTGGGGAGAAATTTAAAACGGGTGTTAGGCATGCAGGGCATGAAAGACCTAACAATTAGAGACTGGCTTTTTTTTGCTTGGTGGATCGAGGAAAGAGGCGACGGGAGCTATGGAACTTCAGTTTGGTCTGAGGACTGCATGACTGGATGTACCACACGAGAACTTTAATGTTGCATCGGCCGGTCAAGCAGGCTCCTGGGAATACAAAACAAGGGAAGTTGGTCAGGAAATTTGTGCCAACATTTGGGGGATTAAGAAACTTAGTGCGTGGCTACGTCTTTCCCTCAATCGAGCCCTTAGAAAACTTCGCTTGGGTGGGAGATGTTTCGGAGGGAGTGAGCCCAAAACAGAAATGGCTCCGAGGGGGAGGTCGAAGCAGACCCCTCGTTCGGAGTTCGCCACACTAACCACTACGCTAAGGAAAGGTTCCACGAAACTTGGAAGGAAATAAGATTGATTACGAAGCATGTGCTTGACATTTACAGACAAAAGTAATCTGTGTAGGAAGTATCGTTCACAGTCACAGTGATTGCGGACAGAATAATAAGTACCGCGATCCCACGGTAGAACGCACCTCGTAATGACCCGTAAGTCACCGCAGGGGGAGGGAACGGGGAAACGTGTCGAGAACGGCCACTCCCCACCCCAACGACCACGCCCATATCATTCCCGGTACAGTGCGCTTTAAACAGCTTGGTTAACACAATATAAGCATGCGTTGCAAGCGAGGTTTTCGCCTTGGTGAAGACGAATCGATTGCTATTACTGCTCTGATGTGCACTGGCCTTTCCAGCGCTGTCCTCAGTCGGAATACCAGAACGTCCATCTTGCAGCACGCTGTCGGAGGAGTGGCTTGTGTGTCGCCAGATTAGGGGGGCGCTGTGATCGCGGGTAACCTGAGGCACACTATTGCTCGTGTCCAGAAATGAGGGCTGGTTCACCGCCATATACAGTGTTGTGGATATGATTCCAGTGTAAGTGGGGGGGGAGAAAATTGGATAAGCTGTGTGTGTGTGTGTTGATGTGTGGTGTGTGTGTGTGTGTGCTGTTTGGGGTGGTGGGTTGTGTGTTTGTGTGTGGTGCGTGCATCGCGCACGGGGCATAAAGATGTGTAAGAATCGAAAAAATGATTGTAAAAAGTATATTGATGTGTGTGGTGGGGGGTTGTGAGTGTGTGGTGTGTGTGTGTGGTTTGTATGACTCGTCGCAGCAGAATTGTGTGTGTGGGTGTGTTTGTGTGAAAAGAAATGTGTGAGGTGAGGAATGTGTGTGAGGGTAGTGGTGTGGTGTGTGTGGATGGTTGTGTGGTGTGTTGTGTGTTATAGTGTGGGGGGTGTGTGTGTGTGTGTGTTTGTTGTGACGTTGGTGTGTGTGTTGGTGTGTGTGAGTTTGTGTGGTGTGTAAAGGGTTGAGTGATGTGTGTGTGTGTGGTGTGGGGATGTGTGTGTGGTTTTTCTCTTATATTTTTAATTTTAGATGAGAATTGTTAGTCAAGGGGAAGACACGCAAATGTAAAACGCCCAGTAGCCTACGTTGTTAGGATGGGCGCTATAGAAATTGTTGGCTCATAAATATTATTATGTCAAGACTTAACATGGCACAAGGGGGGAAATTGACGGGCATCTGGATACGTAAATGGTCCACAACAGCATGATCCTGAAAAAGTATTGGGACAACTTTGTTCCAAGATAATATCGACAACTAGACAAGTCTGGCTAAAGTAATTCAACGAATTGCAACAGCTAACAGAAATTGTGGGGGAAGATGCTGGTACCAAAATAAAGATCGACGATTGAGGCAGATACGGATAAAGTTATGGCATATCGGGAGACAAAAGAGAGGGGGAGAGCATAGTCCCTGGGGAAAACGCGGGTGAGTAAAAAGCTGGGTGTGACCGTGGAGATTACGGAAAATCACGGGTGGTGTACTGGGACATGATAGGGGAATAAGTAAATTCCAGACACAGGGAAGGGAACCAACATCTGTTAACGGAACATAAATAAAAGGACCCTTTGTGCGCGAAAGAGAACTTAGGTTAATGGAGGTAGGGAACAGCTCTCGGAAAAACAAAGTGTATCACGACGATACGAAAAGCAGGGGGGGGGGGTACATGGGACGAACGCATGGTGGAAGCAAAGAAAAAAACCAATAAAAAGAATTAGCGGAAGGGATAACTAACGTAAGGGGGCGATAAATGGGGGGGTGATGAAGGAAAGTAAAAAGAAATTTAGGTGCCCTGAGCGAAGGAAAATTAAACCCTAGGAAGTGTCGAGGCCTAATCATGTAAGCAATGTCAGTGGATCCCTAGCGCCGCTAGTGGAAATTGGGAACACATATAGGTATTATAACTATGAAATAAGAGAGGCAATCTCGGATCAACTGGTGAGAAACCGGGCGTACAGGGGGCGGGGGCCTGAACAAACCTGTGTCGGCATGGTATTTGAGCAAGACAGCTGGGCAAGGACGCATTTGGTTTAATTGGGCCGCCTTCAACTCAATGCACCGTGACAATTGTTCGAAAAACGTATAATCAGAGAAAGACGCTATACGTTAGTCGACATCGGCGGCCGAGTAAAAATTCGTAACTCTCACTAGCTAATTCGCTCCTTCAGCCCAGTTACTACCAACATCCGATAATCAGACAACGTAACGAGACCTAATAAGAGGGGGAGGGTGGCGCGGAAAAACACGGACAGGCGGGTGGGGACAAAAAATAATTAAAGATTAAGAAAGAAGGGAAAAAGGAGGATACTTGGTAACTGTATTGGGGTAATGAAAAAATGGTTAAAAAACATGACAGTCCATGTTCAACGGCCAGGTTGATTAAAGGTAAGAAGGTACGTGAAGGTATCAGAATAAATGTACCTAATTTAAATAAAACAAGAAAACAAAAATTAGGATAGAGTGTTAGGATTGAAAAGAAGGGATATGATATACGCCAGAAGCGACAGGCGTTGGGGCGCAACCCGAACGTAGAGAATATGTTTAGGAAAACATTAACAACCAGGCCAAATAGGATACCTGGGGGGGAGGGGGGGAGCTAGAGGGGGTGGGCGAAAACGAAAAGAGGGAAGAGAGAGTGAAAGTAGAAGAGAAAAATGGGGGAGAAGGACGAAGGAGGAATAACACCTAAAAAAAGCGGTATCTTGAAGTTCGTGGAAAAGAAAGGACTGAAAGGAAAGAAAAGAAAAAAGAAAACGGAAAGGATAAGGGGAATAGGGAAAGAAAAAAGAGATAAAGAAGTGTGGGTTGGGAGGAAAATATTAATTGAGAAGGAAGTAAGGTAGAGATGGATAGAAAGGACGCATGGAAAGTCATTTTTAACCCGAGAAACGAAGAAACAGAGGGTGGTGGCGACGCAGAGACGAAGGAAGGGGCAGGGGCATGTCGCCAGAGGGCGCGTGGCAATCGTTTCTTTCAAAAAAAAGAGGGACGTACGAACGGGAAAAGAGCGGAGAAAAGGGGGAAAGAAAAGGGGAGGGAAAATAAAAAGAAAGCGGAAAAAAAAGGGGCGGGGGAGAAAAAGCGTATAGGGGAAAAAGAAGAAGAAAGGGAAAAGAGGAAAGGAAAGGGCAGGCAGAGAAAGAAAAGGAAAAAAGAAAGGGAATGGTCCAAGGGGAAGGGAAGAAAACAGCGGAGAACCAAGAAAAAGAAAGGAACGAAAGGGAAGGACGAAAGCCGGAAAGGGAGTGGCGACCGGAAAGGGGGACGGGGTGGGAGTCGCCGGCTCCTTTGATATAATCTAACTTATGTCAGAGGGGGGAGTGCTGCTCCCGGGGGGGAGGAAGAAGAGGGGGGGGGGGAGGGAAGGAAGAAAGGGCAAAAGGGGGGCCACAGGGGAAGAAGCGCGTTTCGCCTGGGGTGGGGGCGTGGGTTGTCAGACTTACGCCAGCCCGCTAGAGAAGCGAAGACAATAGGGTCCTAAACAACACGGAGTAACAGAAAGTTCTCCGAAAGAAAAGATCCCAATACAAGAAGTGCAATGTGTGTAACCATAAGTTTGGACAAAAAAGAAAAGGCCTGTGGCCGTTAGTCCAGGTGGAAATGAGAAGAGGCGAAAGCCGACCGTGTTGGAAGATCAGTGGGGCTTGGGGTTCTCTGAGTCGACGGGGACGAGGAAGTTAAAGCAAAACTTGTAATCTAATAAAAAAAGGGGGGTCATGAAGTCTGTGTAAGTCTGAATCGTTCGAGTTTGGTCTCAATGGTACTGTCTGTTCGTGTACTGTGCGTTGTTTAGTGCCGGGTAGATCTTTCTCGATGTCGAGCGGTGGGGCCAATAGTCTGGTCTGGGTCTGGTCTGGGGGGTTAGTCGTTCTATGTCTCTGTCGTGGTCTCGTAGATGCGGTTGTGGCTGTTAGTTTCTGGTCGTTTGCCTTCTTGTCTGCCTGCCTGTCAGTCTTCTTTCTCTCGTGTCTGTCTGTCTGTCTGTCTGTCAGTCTTCTTTCCTCTCTCTGTTTACCTGTCCTGTCGGTCTTCTTTATCCACGTCTTCTGGGGGGGGGAACAATGTGCTGCCCTGTCTGTCGGGAAGAACTTCTACGGTTGCTCAAATTCTAATCATGCCTGTCTGTCGAGTCGTTGAAATATAATTTTTGAAAATTTTATTAGTAATAACGATCGTAGGATCTCTGAGTCTGGCCTAGGGGATACATGTGGCATGGGTCCAAAAAAAGTTGGGCTTTCGGGTCTCGGTGCTGTCGCACCGGGTTGGTCGTTAGGGTGCGGGGGGGGGGGGGAAAGAAAAAAAAAAAAAAAAAAAAAATCAAGAAAAGGATCTTCCCCTTTGGGAGGTCAACTCGTCATGCTGATACCTAGGGCCTGTGCTAAAGAAATCGGAGTCTTTTCTTATTTCTAAAAAGAACTGCTCGGTAGTCAGGGCTGGGGGCTCGGGTGCCAGAACCTGTGGCCTAGAGGTCAAGGGGGGAAGTTCTTTCTACCTCTCTGGGTCTGCCTGTCTGTCGGTCTTTCTTTCTCTCTCGCTCTCTCTCTCTCTCTCTCTCTCTCGCTCTCTCTCTCTCCTGCACTGTTCTTTCAGTCTTCTTTCTCTCTCGGTCTGCCCTGTCTGTCGGTCTGTTACTACCCTGGCTTCTCCTTCTCTCTCTTCTCTGAAACTCTCTCTCTCTCTCTCTCTCTCTCTCTGCTCTCACTCTCTCTGTCTGCCTGTCTGGTTCAGTCTCATTTCGCTCGCTGATCTGTCTGTCTGTCGTCATTCTCCTCTCATCTCTCTCTCAATCTCTCGCTCTGTCTGGCTGGCTGGCTGTCTGGCGGTCCTGTCTGCCTGCTTCAGTCGGCTTTCTCCCTGTCTGCCTGTCTGTCGGTCCATATCTGCTTTCTCAATCTCGATTACTTGCCTGTTCATATAGTTGTTCGTGAGTGCACAGAGACGTGGTTCTACCTGTGGATGTACTTTTTGTACATCAAAATAAAGTCAGGCGCATGGGGAAAAACGCGGGGGGGGTAGGGGGGAAATTGGCAAGCAAACTTCCCCCGCCCGGTCCCTCATCTAACTCATCTCCAGCCCACATTTCCTTTCCCCCCCCCGCCTTCTCCCCCGGCAATTCCGTTCTTCACAATCTACTGCCGTACACGCCCCTTCGGTGTTCAACACGTGTTCTAATGTGCGAGGTCGTGTAAGCATAACCAACGATGGGGCGAAGCCAACAGCGAATATGCTTGTAAAGATAATGTTAAATATAACGGCCAGATGCACGGGTGGTGGAATAGAATTGGTTCTGATTCTTAAAATAAAGTTAGTAAAGTTGTGAGACCGAATGCGTTTTTAAATGTTATTTTTTTTTTAATAAAAATTGAATGATACAGTTGGTTTGCCAGTTGCTGACAAACTCTACCGGGTTGAACGCTTCGGATCAAATGACGTATAGGTATAAGAACTACTAGACCGTATTCGTATGATGGAGCTAAAGTTAGCACATGATTCTTCGTTCTGAAAAATTTGGCATGGCCTCTGCATATTAGTGCAGAATACACATGGGAGTGTGCCAGCCCGATTTTTGATGGCTCCTCTTTAATGAAACGTGATCTTCAGCTTCTGTGGCAAATAAGTGTAGTGAAGATAAGGAGCTGGAAAAAGCTCAGAACCTGACGTTTACTCTATGACTGTGTGCCCCCTTTCCCCTCCGGCCACCTGCTCCAAAGCGGCAAACTGCTGGTCGCGGTTGGTTGGTCAGGTCCATGGTGCGGTTGATGTGTTAGTAGTGTGTTGTGGTGTGATGGGGAAAATGTGTTTGGTGTGTGTGTGTGTGGTGGGAAAATAATGGAGTGATAGGGGGGTGTGGAGAAGGATGTGCGTGAAGAAAAATGAACAAATCGGGGCGGGAAGATAACATGGTAATGAAAATTGTGGTGTGTCAAAGGCGTGAATGTAAGTGGTGGGGGGTGTGTGTCGTGGTGTGTGATGTGCAGTGTGGTGATGGGTGGTGGTGTGTAAGGTGAGTGTGGTGTAGTGGTGTTCTCTCTCTCTCTCTCTCTCTCTCTCTCTCTCTCTCCCTCTCCCGCTCTCTGGTTGCGCGTCGCGCGTGGTGTTTCTACAATGTGTGTTTGGTTCGTGTGATTATGTTAATAGCATTACTTGCTGCTTCATTATCATGTACAAAGAGCTGGAATTAATTGTGTTAGCGTTTTTTTTCGCTCTGCCCCCAGATGTATTATTGCTGGGCATCCTGCCTTCCCTCGTTACAGGCCTCTCTCTCTCTCTCTCCTCTTCTCGCCTCGCTGGCTACAATCTCTCTCGTCTCAACAATCTCAATCGATCTCTCTCACCCTTTTTCTTCTTCTCTCTCCCTCATTCACCTCGTGGATAATGCCGCCTATCTTCATACTGACTTTCCATAATAAAAAGTCGGATCATCCGAGGAATCCTCGTAGGAGGTGGTTCTCATCTGTAGAGAATGAAATTGCTACCAGAACACCCATTTGAACTCATATTGACAGCGTTTATACGTGGAACCTTAAGCTTGAGTATCCCCTTTGAACTCAACCTGTTCCCATTATTCTTTCCCAGGCTGTAGAAAATGCAACCGAGATGTCCAAGAGCCAGGGTTATTTACCAAAAAAAACTTGGTCAGCAATCCAGAAGGCCATGAGCGCACCCAACTTAACTGTGACAGTAAGATGTCTACTGTTTTAATTGTAGACGTCTGTGGTTGTTTTCCTTATCAAATAGGTAGCTACGTCGATAACAGCAATCACGAACATAAATCGAAGGTTTTGGGGAACGTCGTTTCTTTTGAATTGTCTATGGAACAAAATCAGCAAAACGACAAACAAACAGAAAAGAGAATTGCATGCATTACATCAGGTACTAATGCAGAATCCATAACGTTCGCGGATTTGCTAAACTTACTCCACTGAAAAACTCCGTGCGCACCCGTGAGACCCCTCTGGCTTCCATTCCTCCTGTACCAGTATCGCCAGTTATCTCATCTACATTTGTTTACTCCCATCACCTCAATTCTGGGGGAACCTTTGGAAACGTCATGGACCGTCCGTCATCATGCGGAGAACGACGTCAGCAGAAATCCCTGGTCAATTACTTATTTTACTGGCATGGATGTCATGGGATCGTGATGGTCCTCTTTCCCCACGGCGTTTCAGGGAATGGCTGTACATCACAGTTTCAAGTCATGTGGCCAAATATCAATCATGTGGACCTTTCTGTAAACTTCTCACGTGGCTGTCTACAGGGTCGGGAACGATCAATGTGGTTGGTATCTGGTTTTTTTGTGTCTGACCCTGCACAGAGCCATGTCTGTGGTGTGGCCACATCGTGTCAGCGTGATGTGCACTCGTCCCTACAGTCCTTGGTCTGCTCCTGGGAATCACGCTGTTCCCCCCGCAGCTCTGTAAATGCCACATCATCTCTACGGCTTTGCCCTACGTTCATCTGACAGTATCGCGGTGCAGCGTATTATGGAACCGAAGTCCTACATCCTGTTTGTTGTTTTCGATGTGTTTTGTGTTTTTATGTAGAAGGTGGGATTTATATTCTCTCGGTCTTCTCTTTTTGCTTCCTTGCCTCGGTAACTGTGTCTTGGTTTGGAAGTTGCTGGCATCCGTCAAAGAAACTGACAGGAGATTAAGACAGGGAACAAACGAACTCACCTTTGGCGCGTGGGGAAAAGAAAAGCAGCCAGCTCTGTGACTCTGACTGTCGTTGTAGCGTCTGTCACTTTCATCGCCAATGGTGACTTTACCAGTTTCCATCAATTACATCCTTTCTTATTTTGCCCCAGGATTACAACAAAGGTACAAACAGGTGGTTTTTTTCAGTGGCTATGAACTCGCCAAAGTTCACATGTTCTACGTTTGTCAGTAGACTGCTCGCACACAAGTAACAGTGCATTGATTTTTCTACCTGGTACTGTCTGACTGGCAGAAGTTCAGGGAGGAAGAGTTCTTCAGGTTGAGGCAAAGTTGTGGAAGAGAACAGGTTAAACTGTGAGTACCCGGTGCAGTGGGGTCTTGCACTGAACTATACACAGCACAAACATTGATGTGGCTTGTATTCTTTCTTTTCGTACGCAGGCGATACTCCTGCGGACCACTGCCTGTATAGACGGCAGTGGAGTTTGTGTGTATGACCGTTTTTTTTTTTTTATTTAATCTTGCCATATCCGCGAGGCCTACTGCGGCGAAGGGTTCATTCCTATATGTAACGTGTCATCCGCATAACCAACGGGCCGAACTGGGGCCTTCTCTTTTCAATCTTCTCGTCCTGATAGTCTGTGGATAGGGATTTTATTACGTTGTGTGCAAGATTTGTGCGTAACGTTTCCACACTACACGGTACCGTGTATCCAACCTACCTCTGTTTATAGTCTCATGTCGAAGGACTGGTATTGGGGAATGGAGTCATAGCCAACTGGAACTCGGAGGGAAAAATCCCCCTAAAGGTATACCGAAATTCAAATCGAACCCGCAAAACCCCAGAGTCACCTAACCTCCGGTGCTCTACCAACTTGGACTATTCCGATTCCCGGCCCCATATGGCTGCGATAACAAGTTATAGAACACTAACAACAAAACAACAACACAACAACAACAACAACAACAAAACGAACCCAAAGACGACAGCAAAAAAAAATTCTAACAATAATCTCGAAGGATAGACGTCGAGTAGCTACATTCCTTTTTCCGCGTTAGTTCTTGAAACAAAAGGAATAAGAACACTAGAAACAATACTTTAAAAGAACTTCGGGGATGTCAGCATAGCATTCGTTTTCCGGGGGTCTGTTTGAAACAAACAAACGAATTATAAAAAAGAGGGAAAAAACAAACAAAAACCAAAACAAACACAAAAACCAACAACAAAAAAATAAAGAAACAGCACCACCACGACACCACCACAGGAACAACACCACCACACCACACACACACACACAACACACACTCACACAACGCACGAGAAAGCACGCATGAGCACGGCCCCCCTCCCGCCCCCCCCACTTCAAAAATAGATGACTACATTAAATTAATCAATAAACAAGGGGGAGCGTGTAGGGCGTGGACATCAAATGTTATCGTCCGTCCAGTCTGCCAATGGCAAAAAAGATCTATCACTGTATATTAAAGATTTCCACTCCTCTTTCCACCGTGTCTGAACAAGTTCCCGGTTTGTTACAATCAAGAAATCACACACGGTTCATCTCGTGGGCGCCCTATTATTACGTGCAATGGAAGGGCACTATATTTTGACTTAAAATACAAACAGAAGGAAACAATAATCCGAAAAAGCGTTACCGACACCCAGGTCAGTGCAATGTGAAATTCATACAAATCAGAAATGAAACATGTCCGTTTATATTTTTATTTTCAGTTGTGCCTAGTTCGACTCATATTGAAAAATATAAGAAAGCGAACAACGGAGGGGAAAGAAAAACATCCGAACAAGGCAATGAGATTGGGGCAGGGGGGGAAGTAGCGAAGGCAGGTTACGCGAAAAAAACAATGACATTTCGTTGTCTTAGAATTGTGCAAAACGGCTGGGGGTACTACGGGGTTGCACGACCTTGCCCATACTGTTCGTGGTCGTGTATGGGTCTCGAAAGTAAAGCGGTAATTAGGCGTGCGGGTGCTGCGCGCTCGGGGGGGTGGTCGGAAGAGAACTACGTACCGAGCGTCTCCAAGCGCTTGTGGCAAGGATGTACGTGGAAGGGGATGATGAATTGAGCTGTTGGGGTAGTGTGTGTGTGTGTTTGTGTGTGTTTGTGTGTGTGTGGTGTGTGTGGTGTGTGTGTGTGTGTGTGTGTGTGTGTAGTTGTGCTTGCCTCCCTTGTGCGCGCACGCTTTTGTGAGCGCAACGTTATCAAAGCGCGTGCGTGGCGTGCGTGCGTGCGGCATGTGGCCGTGAATTGGTGTAATACAGGTCTAAGTTTTCGTGTTTTTTCCTTCAGGTCTCTTTCCTTCTGTTTGTTGTTTTTTTTTGTTGTGTTGTTTGGTTGTTGGGTTTTGGCTGTTGTTTGTTGTTTGGTGTTGTTGCGGTAGGCTATTTTTGTTTCCTTTTTTTCCATGCCTTTCTTAACCC
>JADBJO010024074.1:0-25644 GCA_016801955.1 Conus betulinus | reverse complement strand
GTCGGGGGTCAGAGGGCACAGCCCCCTGAAGCTGAAGGGTTTTTACACTCCAGATAAGTAAAACCTGGGCATCTGGATAAGTAAAACCTGGGCCTTTGGACACGCCTACCCGCTTTTTCTTTTCATAGTGCAATCCACAAGACCACCTTTAAAAACGGACATTAATGCTAACGACCTGTGTGCAGCGGAGTTCACTTCATTCAAGAAATCAGGGGCTGCAACAATTTTTGTTGACTGTAATTTGCATTTACCACTTCTTCAACTTGCGAAGACAGCCTGCCGTTTGAATGCAAGAACTAAACTAAACTGTGGCGACCGGAATCTGTAAATCTGTGAGTTGGAAGGGCTCCCTTGTAAGGAAAACTAAACTTCTTTTTGTAAGGAAAACTAAACTTCTTTTTCACTTCAACTGAAAACTTGTGTGGTTTCCTCCAGCGGAAAGTTCAGTCTGCAATACCAGCGGCCGTGGCAAAGTGGTTAGCGTCACGGACTCCTGGCTGGGAGGTCATGGGTTCGAATCCCATCGGAGTCATGTGGGTTTTTCTGCCCCGACCGGCTCCTACCCAGATTCAGTTTGCTGCGGACTCAGTTGGGAAGACTGGGATCACACGTTGAGTTTCATCCACTTAATGGATACGTTTCTGAGAGTGGTGCTCAAATTTCCTGACCAACACTGCAGGTGCCTGTATCTCTTGGGCCTGGTTGACGCTGGGATATTTTGAAAGGAAGCATAGAGTACAGCCCTGTCATGTAGTCTTAGACTGAAATGGAAATCCATAGCATCACCTTAATCATCCTCAATTTCATCGATCAGCATAAAGATAAAAAAAATCTTAAATTCTGTGGCCCTTCATGCCCTGCTCTCATGGTGACCTCAATTTCGATGTCCTCTCCATGTCTGTGGCCTTGGTTTGGTTCTGTTGGGGTCACTGTTATCGGTGAGTCCATGGGGGCTGTCGTTGGATGGATGTGGTGGCGCCTCTGGAGGGAGAGCTCACTCACTCCGGCTCTGCGACCAAGCAATTATTGTCGTCAGTAGAGGGCTTAGTAGGTGGTGTCCTGAGTATGTTAGATCAGAACAGGCGCCACTGAACACCACCAAAGTGACTTGGCAGCAGTGCAGTGTCTCCTCTGGTGGGTTGCCCCTTGACGACCTGACATTGACTGCTCCCTGTGGATTGCCGGTGCCAGGATTGCGGCAGGGCCGATCGGGCTGTGGCTGTGGATGGGGTGTCGGAATGAGTGGCGTGGGTGCACTGCCTCTGAGGTGGCGCAGAGGTTGGGACAGCAAAATAAAAGACAAAAAAAAAAAAAGTTCAGCCTGCAACCCTGTATCTCAGGAGGAAGGGGTGGGAGTGGCATGTGGGTGGGGTGAAGGTTATTGGTGCAACAGGTATGTGACTTGGCTCATAGATTAAAACTGTGATGTTATGATACTTGGATTCAAACTCTGAACCCCAAACATGTAGTTCTAGAAGAGTCCAGGCAAATTTCAATAAATTTACTAGGAAAATGAAGATTATTAAACTATGGGGACAAGCCAATTTCTAGTGGAAGCAAAAAATAAATCATGTGAAATGTATAGATTTTTGTTTTACTTTTCTGAGCTTAAAGGAAATACCAATCTCCTGATCATCATAAACAGGCGTGAAAAATTAGTTGCAAGATCAGGGGGCATGACTGTTTTGCCAAAATAAATCATGAGGAAACCTGTAATACATAAAAATGTTTAACAAAAAATAGGTTGAACATCATTTGTTCATTTTGCCCACTAAATTAACCAACTGGTCCTTTGTCACACAATAAAGAACCAGGAAATACAAATTGCCAATTTAAAGTGGCATTTCAGATTGCATTCACTGACAAGATAAAAGCGCAATGAATATACTTGTATTTGTAGTTAGAATAATTCTTGTTTTCCTTTATTTTTTTTTCTCTCTCTCCTTTTTTATTTTTTTTTTTTTTGTGAGCGAATAGCTACAGCAGATCTGTTTACCAATTGATTTCATCGAATTTTGTTCCCATGACTGGCAAAAATATGACAAATATGATAGACATTAAAAAAAAAAAAAGGGGGGGGGGGGGGGGGGGGGGAGGGGGGGGGGGGGGGGGGGAACTGTTAACTGCACTTACGGATTCTAATTGTAGGAAGGGACATCTGACTAAAGAGTGGTAACTCTTGCTAACTTCCATGCGTGAAATGACGTCAGGCTGCGTCAAATTTTTGACAACATGTCAAGAAACATTATAAAAAAAAAATCAGTGAGAGAGTACGAGTCTGTGCCAAAGCATATGCTGATGAATCAGGTTTGAAAGTAATATGTGAAAATGAAAGTGTTTGAAAATTAGCACCAGTTGCAGATGTATCTTCATCAGGCTCAACAAATGTGGTATCATGACTATTGCTGAAGCAGTATTTGCACAAGCTCTCAGCAAAATGACAAAGGCATGATCAGTTTGGAAAAGAAAAAACCTGGACAGGATGGAGTAACCAGGACGCAGGTTTACCAAAACATGCAGGGAAAAAAACCAGCCTGTACTTTTCCTGATTTCAGGGTCTCCGGACAAACAGCCAGGCTGAATTCTTTTGGGACACGTGGTTTCATCATGCGACAGGCGCAGCCAGAAAAAAAAACATGATGTAATCCAACACAAATGCAACAGGTGGAGCCTAGAAAAACTATTATGACAGGTACAGTCTGGAAAAAAAACATCATATAATCTGACAAAATGCTGCAGGTACAGTCTAGAAAAACATCATATAATCTGACAAAATGTTACAGGTACAGCCTAGAAAATCATATAATCTGACAAAATTTGATAGGTACAGCCTAGAAAAAGCATCATATAATCTGACAAAATGTTACAGGCACAGCTTAGAAAAACATCATGTAATCTGACAAAATGTTGCAGGTACAGTCTAGAAAACATCATCATATAATCTGACAAAATGTTACAGCTACAGTCTAGAAAAACATCATAATAATCTGACAAAATGTTGACAGTTACACAGTCTAGAAAAATTGTCATATAATCTGACAAAATTTGATAGGTACAGTCTAGAAAAACATATAATCTGACAAAAAACATCATATAATCTGTTGCAGGTACAGTCTTGAAAAACACCGCATAATCCAAAAACACAATACAAGTCCAGCTTAGGACAAAAAAATTACACAAACAAAATGTTAGGATTCAGAGTGGTAGAACACACACCCAACAGTATGCCACTGGTGAAACCCAGAAAACATTATGCAGCCCAACCATTGCAGGTTCAGCTCAGGAGATCATTGTATCAACAGGTGCAGGCCAGAAGAAAACACTGTATGATCCAACAAAGTTCAACAGACGCAGCCAGAAAAAAACATTATAAAGACAAAAGGAATGCTACCGTCGCGCAGGCAAGAGAAAAATATTGTATAATCCCACAAAATGCAACAGGTGCGGCCAGAAAAAAGTATCATAATACCAAAAAAAAAAAATTCAACAGTCACATCCCAGAAATAAAAAACATTCATTATATAATCCAGCAAAATGCAACAGGCGCAGCCCAGAAAAACGTACAATCTAAAAAGAAAAAAAAAATGCAAGTTGCAGCCCAGAAACAAAAAAACAACATCATAAATTATAATCCAACAAAATGCAACAGGCGGAGCCTAGAAAAAACATGTAATCTGACAAAATCTTACAGGTACAGCTAAAAAAAAACATTCCATAATCTGACAAACTGTTACAGGAAGTCTAGAAAAAACATCATATAATCTGACAAAACGTTACAGGAACCAGTCTAGAAAAAAACATATAATCTGACAAAATGTTACAGATACAGCTTAGAAAAACTTTCATATAATCTGACAAAACATTATAGGTACAGTCTAGAAAAAAAACATCAAATAATTTGACAAAATGTTACAGGTACAGTCTAGAAAAAAAATAATCCGACAAAATGTTACAGGTATAGTCTAGAAAAACTTCGACATAATACAACAAAATGTTACACATACAGTATGAAAACATCATATAATCTAACAAAACATTACAGACCCAGCCTAGAAAACTTTGAATAATTCCAAAAAACAAAATACAGGTTGAGCTTAGGAAAAAAAACAATCACACATTGCAACACAAATGTAACTCATTTAGGGTCGCAGAAAACACACCCAACAGTATGCCACTGGTGAAACCTAAAAAAACATTATGCAGCCCAACCAACATAATGTTGCAGGTTCAGCTCAGGAGATCATTGTAAGTCCAACTAAATGCCTCAGGTTGAGTCTGGTGGTAGAACGTTATGCAGTCCAACAAAATGCTACAAGCACAGACTATTTCAACATTGCCTAGTCCAGCAAAATGCTCGAAGCGCGGTCAAACAGAACATGATGCAGGTCAGTAACATGCTTCAAGCGCAGTCCAGTCAAAGCAGTCTAACATCAGAGTACAGGTGGTTTTTTTTTATGTTTTTTTTTTTTTTTTTTATAAACTAACTCTTTTTGTACCCTTTGGGGATATTACCCCAATGGCGTTCATTCCGACGTCCACCAAACATCCACCCCCTGTCACAGGGCACCGTGAACACCCCTTCATCATGAGGCAACCTACCAAGGAAGACACTTCGATTCTACTGTTCTGGTGGTGTTGAGTAGTGTTAGCTCTGACCCAACACATGCAGAAAAAACACCAACCGTCTTCTGGGTGACAGTAACAAAATAGACCTGTTTTGTCCCCCTGCCCCACGCCCCCCCCCCCCCCCCCCCCCCCCCCCCCCCCCCCCCCCCCCCCCCCCCCCCCCCCAAAAAAATCTGGGGAAGAAAACGCCTGTCTTTCTACTGAAAACAGGGTTACCTTTTCTCAGTTCAAGGGTCGGAGAAATAGACCTAGAAAAAGTCAAATAACTGATCTGAAGTGCATGTCAGCACAAGCATCGGGATGTCAACTGTCTGCACACTGGTGCCCCAGGTGCACCGTTTCATATGCATGTGATGGCATTTTCCCTCTTTGATCGACCTGTTAAGCTGATGGATGGGACAAAATTGCACTGAGCGTACCTACTGAAACTGCTATGAGCGTGCCCACCCAGCGGCATCTGTCCAATCAAAACAGCAGGGGCAATTTCACTGAACGCAAAGTCTAACACAGATTACCTCCCCTGCGGATGTCCAACCACCGTCCACTGCAGAGCCAGACAAGTGAGCTTGAGCCTCCAGAGGGACACCATGTCTTCAGTCCTGCAGTAACAGACTCCATGCACTCACTGCCACCCAAGGGCTTGGCACGAACTCAAAACAGGCCCGAACGTGGAGGGGAAGTCGAATCTGGGTTCCTATTGTTTACGTCACCACTGGAGAAGGGCTTGACCGAACCACAGAATTTGAGCCTTTTTATTTATAAGGATGGTAAAAGTAATTCCATGCGGTTCCAGTTTGATCTGAATACATGATACAGACAGGGTTGAACTCTGTGCCTCTATGCCGTTTCATAAAATGTCATGGATGCATTCTCATCATATATCATGCTGTCAAATAGAATGTAACAGGTGCAGTCTAGTAACAATTATTTCAAACCAAGAAAATTTTACTGATCATTCCAGTAATACATTAACACAATCCAATACAGTGGCCTTGATGCTTTCTTTCTAATAATTCATAATGAAGGAAGTCATCTGTTTTCATGGAAGCCTTGAAATTTTCCAGTTTTTGAAAACATTTATACTTGCAGATTCAAGGCAATGACTTTTTGAATTTCATATCTACTGGAAGTTTGCCTAGGAAAAAAAAAACCCCAAACAAACAAAAATAAAGTGATTTTTTTTCACCTCATTTATTTTAGTACACCTGTTTCACCCCTTGGAGATCTTGTGATTCCCGACATCTCCTCTGAAACAGAGATGCAAAAGAAAGAGGTAATCATAACAACAATTTCAAAACATCAAAAATTAAAATGGAAAGTTCTCTGGGTCACACAATGAGTTCCTTAATGGTACACAGGGGAGTAAGGTGCGATGTAAGTGGTGATGAGTGGTGGGATGGAGGTAGTGGGGGGGGGGGGGGGGGGGGGGGGAGGGGGGGGGGGGGGGGTAGGATGGTGGTAGTAGGAAGTGTAAAAGAAAAGGGGGGGGGGGGGAGGGGGGTTGCAGATTAAGAGGGTGCCATTCAAGTGTATCCAATCAAAAGCGCTCTCATACACATCACATACTCTCTCTTTCTCTCTCTCACACGGACACCATATCCTCTCTCTCTGACTCATTCACTGACACACACACAGACACACACACACACAAATATGCACACACACTGTCACACATGTGGTCTCTCTCTCTCTCTCTCTCTCTCACTCTCACACACACACACACACACACAGTCAAAAACACACTTTGTCACAGCCATACATACATCATCACCAGAAATCATAATCATCATCATACCCCCCCCCCCCCCATTCACACACACACACACACACACACACTCTGTCTGCTCAAATATTCTCTATCTCTGTGACGCACACACACACACCACATTCTCTGTCTACCTCTCTCACTCACACACACACACACACACACACACACACACACACACGCACATACAGAGTCAAGCACACATGTTCTCTTTCTTGGGTACTCTCAAACACACACATACGCAGGCACTTGCATACACAATTACTCTCTTTCTTTCTCTCTCTCTCACACACACACACACTGTCACAAGTATATGTTCTCTCTCTCTCTCTCAACACATTAAAACAAGCACACACACACACACACACACACACACACACACACACACACACACACACACCACATACAAACACACCACACACACACACACACACACATACACACACACCATACATACACACACACCACACACACACACACACACACACACACACACACACACACACACACACACACACACACATACACCATACATACACACACACTGTCACAAGAACAAATGCTTCCTCCCCCACACCCCCTTCCCACAGCAAAACAAGCAAGCCAACACACTAAGAGCAATGAATGATTAAACATGTCTCACTCTTACCTTACTGAATCAGACATTTATTTGAAGGGGCAGTCACTCTGGCCCGAGGAGCCTGGTTCCCATGCTTACCGATGCTGCTGTACACCGACCTCTCCCCCACCTCAGCCATCCGAAGGCTCTCGTAGACTTCTCTGTGTTTAAAAAAAAACATCAAACATCTACAAGCAAGCAAGCAAAAAGCCACCTAACCAACCAAATAATCTGTCCATCAGTTGTTTTTTTTTTTTTTTTTTTTTTTTGATCGGTCGTTAATCAGTCGACTGGACATGAAGCAGCACACTGGCATACCTTTCAATATTTGGGGGGGGAAGGGGGGAAGAGTGGGGGGGAAGGGGGGGGGGGGGTGAGATCCTAACCTGGTGAAGACACCTGACACCTGTAAACAGTAAATAATAACAACAACAAGAATAATAATAATATTGATAATAATTATGACAATCATAATGACAACAATAATACTAATGATATACTAATTACGATATCAATAACAATAATAACAACTACCACCACCACCACAACAACAATAATGATAAAATACTGATAACAATAAGAACAACAACAACTACCATGACAACAATAATAATAAAATACCATAACAATCATACTGATGATAATACTAATGATAACAATAACAACCACCACCACCACCCACCACCACAACACCAATAATAAGTGAACAATAATCATAACCAACAGCAGAAGGGCATTCAGGACAGCACCGACCTGTACCGTGCACTGCGGTCAAACAGATCTTTGTTCAGGTCTTTGCGGAACCAAACTAAAATTTTGATTGATTCAGCCTTGAAACGCATTTAATCTTTTCACCGAGTTCTGTGTACATCAGTCTGACAGATAAACAAAGAAACCAACTGACGCAGATGGAAAAGAGACCTTCTTGGCGGAGATAATAAAAAAACCCCCACAAAAAACAAAAACAACCAAAAATAAATAAATAAAAAATAACAGATCTTCAATAAACAGTTATTGACAAATGTGAAAATGCTGGAACATTTCATTGATCTCTGCTACTGGCAGAGTCTGGGCATGTTGATAACTTCAGGTCTGATCGAAGTTTTGTCTCTGTACTGCCTCTTTCCTTCTAACTTCACTTTTGATTCAATTTTTTTGTTTTTTTTTTTTTGTTTTTTTTTACAGCTTTCTCAGTTCTATCTCACATCTGATTAAATTGATGTTGTCATTGTGCATCTTTCTCAGTTCCATCTTCACATTTGATTGAACATTTGTCTTTGTACAGCTTCTTGAGTTCTAACTTCACATAATTTGCTTAATTATTTTTTTTTTTTTTCTTTTTTTTTTTTTTTGCTGTCCCATCTTCTGTGCCAACTCAGTGGCACTGCACCCACGCCGCTCATTCCGACTCCCCTGTCCACAGCCACGGCCTGACCTGTCCCGCCACAGTCCTGGCACTGGCAATCCACAGGGAGCGGTCACTGTCAAGTTGTCTTAAGGGCAACCCACCGGAGAAGGAGACACTGCACTGCTGCCGAGTCACCTTGGTGGTGTTCAGTGGCACCTGTTCCGATCTAACACATGCAGAACACCACCTGCTAAGCCCCCTACTCATGACAATAATTGCCTAATCACGGGTCCAGCCTGAGTGAGCCTTCTCTCTGGGGAAGTGGGGTGGGGGCTACCACATCCATCCAATGACAGCCCCAGTGAACTTGCCAATACCGGTGACCTCAGCGGAATCATACCAAGGCCATAAGACATGGGGAGGTCATCGAGACACATCCATCCTGTA
This sequence comes from Conus betulinus, assembly GCA_016801955.1. Lineage (NCBI taxonomy): Eukaryota > Metazoa > Mollusca > Gastropoda > Neogastropoda > Conidae > Conus > Conus betulinus. The sequence continues at coordinate 16,839 of JADBJO010024074.1, read as the reverse complement.
GATGAAACTCAACTGTGCGATCCCAGTCTTGACAATTCAGCTTGTAGCAAACTCAGCTCTGGGCAGGAGCTGGTCGGAGCAGAAAAACCCTACATGGTTCTGATGGAAATCGAACCTACAACCTCCCAGCCGGGAGTCTGCGACGCTAACCACTTCGCCTTGGTGGATGGTTTCCATTTGTCTTTGTACAGCTTCTTCAGTTCTAGCTTCACATTGATTAAACATTTACCTTTGTACAGCTTCTTCAGTTCTAGCTTCACATTTGATTAAACATTTACCTTTGTACAGCTTCTTCAGTTCTAGCTTCACATTTGATTAAACATTTACCTTTATACAGCTTCTTCAGTTCTTATCAATGTTTTTTTTTTAATTTTCATTATTCCCAAATCTAACAAACAAAAAGTGCGGAATCTGACCAGTTGTGGTTGCTTTATCTTGAGGCTAGATGACAATGACAATAACAATGTTTTAATGTTAGGCCTCCAGCCTGTAAACATAGGTACACATAAACAATGTAGTGGCTATCCAAAACTGACGGGTGATAGGAATCAACTTAAATATGTAGCAATAATGTGTTCTTCCCTGTGTCTCAGTGCATGAAAAATATACATAGCTACATCACGAATGAGTCTGATTTCCTCACTACACAATAAATGTTGGCACTTTACCTCTGTTGACCAGTTAACCTTTATCTAAATTAAATGCTTTGATATATATTTATCTCTCAGTATGCGTAAGCTATACATCAGAAGAAAAAAATGTAGCTCATCTTTACTATTCTTATAAAATGGGCACTGCATATCCTCAGAATAACTTTTCCTGTTGCGTCTATTCATCTTTAAATTATTTATGCCTAATCTGAATCCGGCAAGTGCTGATCTAAATTTGTTTAAAAAAAAATTAATGGTTATTCTTGATAAGTATTGTTCACGGTGTGGAAGTAATTTGAAAGAGCAACAGAATTCATGTCAGTCATTGTCCTTAATCTTGGATTCCCATGTCTGTTGAAAACAATCTATCATTCTTCATTTGAATATTCTCAAAAAACATTTGTAATTTCCAATCATTCCATTATATATATACCTCCGACAAACCATATCTGTCTAAACACGCTTTAATAGATAACACCCAGTTATTAACTTTTGACTGTCTCTCTGCTTCAGCCTTTAGTGCTGAATTATGCTGCATTAAATATGCTTGGTGTGGTAAACGTGGTATGTCCATTTCTGCAGGGAAAACCAGTATCGAAGAGTAGATACAGTGCTATCTATATATAAAGGGTATCTTCCGGTCTCACCATAATTATGCCATTGTGTTCCGAGTCCTCAAGCTGACACCCAAAATCTTTTTACATGCAATTAGATGTACAGATTTGATTGTTTTCAACATCTCTACCTTATTTCCTTTATAAAACCATTTTTGTGAACTTGAAAGATGACCTCCCTTTCTAAATACCATAACTCTAGTTTTCTCTAAATTCACCGTTAGTCCTAATTTATCTGATGCGTTAGCTAAGTTATTGATCTGATTTTGAACCCGACAGGGATAGTAGAGATGAGTACAATATCATCAGAAAATAACAAAAGAGGATTTCTTTTAGACCAGATAAAAAACTGGAATCCATGTCTCCCTTTTCTTGTTACCTCTTCAGCAACATCAGGTATTAATAAAGAAAGGATCAGGGGAGACAACAAACAACCCTGTTTCAGCCCGCCTGGGCACTTGAAGAAATCTGACACACTTGCACCCCATCTTACACATGGCTGAACGGAAGAGTACATACTATGTAACATGCGAATCATTTTAGTGGAAGTCTTAATCCTACTTAGCATTTTCCAAAGACTATCTCTGTTAACTGTATCAAACGCTTTCATATAATCTGTAACAGCAGCGTATAATTTATCCTTCTGTCTGTTTCATGTTAAACTACTCTTTATCATTGATATTAAAGTGAAAATATGATCGACGGTGGAATAATTTTCACGAAATCCTGCCTGTTCTTCACAGATTTTTTCTTCCTTTTCAGCCCGTTTATTGAGCGCCTGTTCAAAATGCTTGTGCAAAACTTTACTGGTTATACTTAATAAAGATATGCCACAATGACTATCCGGAACTGCAGGGTCACCTTTCTTGAAGTTGAAGAGACGGATTATAATTGATCGTGCCCAGTCCTCGGGGAAACAGCCAGAGTCGTATAATTTATCAAATAATTTTGTTAAAAAAAGGAGTGACCAAACTTTCTACTGCTTTAAGAAATTCAGGACAAATTTCGTGTATGCCAGTGCTTTTTCCGGATTTTAATTTTTTAAATTCTGCTGTTGTAACTGGTTCATCCAGTTCAGGTACAAAAACACCTCACCTCCCTCGCCTGCCCGGTCATCTAGATCGTGATTGCACTGGTCACTGGACTGTCCAAATACATGTATTCGTTCGAAATGTTCTTTCCATTGTCCTGTTTCAATGTGTGGGGTCTGGCGTGGCTTTCTCTTCGTGTTACGTATATGCGACCAAAACTTGCTGCCACTACATTTATCTTTTGATAATGTTTCTTTACACTTTCAAAATACGTCTTTTTCTCATATATTAAGCATGTTGTTGTAATGTGATCGTTTTGCCCGGAATATAGTTTCGTGCTCTTCTTTTTTTTTTTTTGTATGTTTAAATCGACCTAGCACTCTCCTGGCTTCGCACTTTTGCAAATGACACTCTCGATCATAGCACTTGCTTCTGCGCTTCAAGCTTTTCCCTCCAGCCCTCATCGTGTGTCGCATGCAGCCACCCGCTTGATGCAAAAGTTCGGTGAACTTCGCTTGCGCTGATTCTACATTGCTTTCTATTAAAACACATTGCCTCTCCCAAGAATATTCACCGATTCTTCTGATGCTATGTGTGCTAGATGTAAAAACTGAAAGGTATATTCTTTACAAAAAATGTGAACAGCTGATGGTTTGTAGAGAAATAGTGGTTGTATGAAATGTTTCATAAGCCGTGTGAATGTTTTACATTTATATGGTGTAATTTTCCCCATCTGCTGGTATGAAAGAAGCTATATATAACTGTTGTCGTTTTTTTTCCCCCATTTATTTTTCCCCTCAAAACTGCATTCATTAAATATTCATGTATTTCCCCCCTTCCCCTTGTTTCCCTTCTCTATCTTTCTTCTTCTTCTTCTTCTTCTTCTTCTTCTTCTCTCTCTCTCTTTATCTCTCTGTTCCATATTTCTTTCTGACTGCTGTTCAAAAAGCATACATATTTGAGTACCAGTGTATTCTAAATTATCTGCAATGGTACCTGAATCAGTTTTTGGGGAAAAAAAAATTGGAAGAGAAAGATGTATGTGCAGAATGACAATACTGATAATAATAATATCAGATTAAGTCATAACAACATGAACACAACAATGATGATGATATGACCCCTGCTGCAATGGCCAGTAACATTTATTGCACACATCCTGCACAGCTCAAAGAGCTTTATAAACTCATCAGGAAAGTGGAGAAGAAAGACATTAAACAGGCAAAAGATAAATCCATATAAACATGGCAAAAAGGTATTCAAACCACACACACACAAATCTTCAAGCTGTTGTGCTTGATCCAAGCGGCCAAGTATACTCCAACAAAATACACCCATTTTTACAGATACCAAATACGTTATTACTCCTCTGACAAAATGTGCTGATAGATGTAAGCGCTCACAAAAAATACCACACATTTCACTGTAATTACTTTTTATCAGCCACTAACCCATTCATCTGGCCACAAAAATATCTCTGCATTATGGCAGATGCATAACATGTAAAACTTCAGAGACAATTCCCCACAAAGTAGATGGAAGAAGAATTGAATATCGGACGATAAATTTTGCAAGACCTGGATCTGTATGCACCGAAACATGATCATCTTTACTGCTGCATATCTAAATGTAAGCCTCGGAGTGGGAACAAAATAGTCTGGAAGGGCTTCACCAGTAAAAAGTATGAGAAGGACATGCAGGTGTCTACATGCGGATCATGCCGTTAAATTCAGCAACCTACCCTGATTTCAAACCAAAGTGTTACGCAATTATTTTCCATTTGTGGAATTCCAGTTTCCTTTCAAACCTGACCCCCATGAACCACCCTGGGTCTATCATTGGACTGTGGAAAACCCATGCATAATGCAACCATCTCATAAATCTTGAGTGATGTTTTCATACTGTACATAATCCGTTTTTTTTTTATTTATTTATTTATTTATTTCTTATCAGGACAAATCATCCACTGTGTTAGCCTGTGCTAGAGGTTGTACAGCTATTTGCAATGATCCTACTCGGGTTTTGTTAGCCAAACTGACACAAGGTGACTGTCAAAGTGTATCATTCGGCAGATCACAATTTAACAAATATTTTACTAGATTTAGGCTGGCTGATGAATTCACTGAATTTTGTTTGCTGAATGACTTTGCTGGTGGGCGACTTGTGCAAATCACACTGACGTCAGAGAAGGTTGCTGAATTTCACAGCATGCTGCATCATGCAGCCATGTAAGCAAACAAAACACTCCCACCTGAACACCAAGGACCAGCGGGTGATAAATAAAAACTGAGAAGACAAAAATGCACAAGTCAGCAGGAAAAGCAAGTGTCATGCGCCTAGCAATGCAGCAATTTTCAATGTAGCATTCTGAGATGCGTACCATGAAGAATCAAGACAACATGGCTGCCATTACCTTGCTGGCGACTTGCTCCAGGGGCTGGCACTCTTGCTGCATCAATCATGGTTGCGGGTTTGACCTCTGAGTTAACATAATCCGGTTCTGTGCTGCTGCACGGTTCTGTCACAACAGAAGGTGGTAGTGAACAAGGCTCCAGTCAGTGTTGTATCATCAAGGCAGGATCAGATGAATGATAATCATGAATGGACAACAGTTACATCAATTGATACTTAAGCCGGATACACTACATCAGCAACTAATGTGCTGAGCATTCACCATTCATTCAAGTCACACATCCAAACCACTCCTTCCTTCCTGCCCCCCCCCCCCCACTTCCACCCTCCTTAACTTGATCCACAAAACATGACAGGAAGGTACCAGGTGAATGTGAACACACAACCAAGTGCCATGTGCTCAAAAGATTAGAGATATACACACAGTGAGCACCGCCAGAGGAAGCGCTGCACCCCTAGAAACTCCAACAATGACAATCTGTCTGACAGGAGGCTACAAACATGTCTGGAACAGCCTTGACGTCACGCGCAGGAGGTTTTACTGGGGGAAACAGGATGACTGACAGAGCCGACACATCTTTCACATCCTGAGGTCATTGGAAGCAGTGGCATGAGACTGGATTTAGCACCCAGCCAGGTTCATCAAAATCAGTGATTCTGATTCGACTCACTGTGCCCTATGTCATCTTGAAGTAAAAAAAAATGTAAGCATGCCTCATATAAACTAAGTTCCCTGTAAAGAAGCTAATAACTAGCCCAAGCAATGGTGACACTGACAATGATGATGATTGGCACTGTTGTTATTATCCCAACAGAACCCTATACCGTCAATTCCATCTCACTGCTGGACAGATGGTGTTAACAAGTGTTCTTTTCAACTAATAAAAACTCAGGAGACAGATGTCTCAATAACACAAAGTCCAGGCAGCTTTCGCCACTTTTTTCTTGCAGTAAAAAGGCCACATTTGAATGAATGGGACACTCACATTGTAGCCCCTTTAGAGGTGTAGAAGATGGCCTCAAGGCTCAATACAAATCTTAAGGTAAAGCAAAAGGTGCCAGCATCCAGGAGTTTATTTTTGCTTAGTGTTGTTGTTCAATAAACATTGCATGGAAATAATTCAGCGGACAGATTTCTCATAAACCTCACATTTTCTTTTCATTTCCACCCACAGCTAGACATCCATAACCATTACAATGAACGTCCTCTGCCTTGTTCAATAAACTTTGCATGGAGACAATTCAGCTGACAGATTTCTCATAAACCTTCACATTTTCTTTTCATTTCAACACACAGCTAGACATCCATAACCACTACAATGAGTTTTCTCTGCAGTCTTTTTCTTCTCTGTACTTTGATTAAGGTATAGAGAGTAAAGAAAAACATAAACTAAGGCAAACGATGCTCATTATGTAATGCCTAGGAGTTGTATACACACTTTGTTACTGGTTCAAAGACAGTCTCTTCACCGCACCCCCATCACAGCTTACCTGTACATTCCACATGCCATGGTACTGGTACCTGGTAGTAATATTTCACAGCAAGAGTTTGCCTGCCAGTCCACCTACCAAGTTACAAATACCAGGCTGTACCAGCGCTACCGAGCTTACCTTTCTATATTACATACTGGTAGTACAACGACTCTACATACAGAGCTTACCTGTATGTTCTATACGCTATAGTACTGGTACAAGGTAATGACATTTCACAGCACTCTACATGTATGGAGAGCTTACCTGTCTGTTCCACACGGCGGGGCTCTGGCTCCAGGTAATCCCCATCAGAACCTTGTGGCCTGGTTGGATGAAAGCAAACATTGTTGGCTTAAAACAGTGGGCAGGTTTGTACTGCTTTAGACTGATACAGTCCATTATTACCCCCCCCCCCCCCCCCCCCCCCACCCCGTCTCTCTTTCTCTCTCATCTACAACTGAAGTCTACCCAGGGAATTGGGTACACACATTAATCTGCTGATGACTTCTACTTGGAGAGATCATATGCACATTAATCTACTCACAACTTCTGCTTAGACAGGTACACACATTGAATTTACTGATGATTTCAGCTTATGGAGACAGGTGCTCACATTCATATCCTGATGGCTTCTGCTTACTGAGATAGGTCCACACATTAACCTATGATGATTTCTCCCTGATAAGAACAGACTATACTCAACTGATGACTTCAGCTTAGGGAGGTAGGTGCACACATGAACCTACCGATGACTTCAGCTTAGGGAGGTAGGTGCACAATGAACCTACTGATGACTTCAGCTTAGGGAGGCAGGTGCACAATGAACCTACTGATGACTTCAGCTTAGGGAGGTAGGTGCACAATGAACCTACTGATGACTTCAACTCATGGAAATAAAGTTAGTTGCCAAGTGAGGCAACTGCAGGCAGAAATCTACACAAATCTTAAAAAGTGTTTGAAATAACTCCTCCAATCAACATGGACAAACGAGTCACAAGACAAAAAAACAACACGTTTCAACCTCCTGGGTCTTCTTCAGGCAAGATAAAACAACGTGACAACGAGAATGAAGAACGATCAATCACAGGTCTTGTCAAATTCCGCAAGAGATGGGCCTCAAATGAAAACCAGACCTCTGGGAAGGAGATAATGCGAGTTAAAAATAGTAACGATGATTATAATAATACTGACAGCAACAATAACAATGATGAATGATAGAAGTATTGAAAAAACAACAAAGAGAGTCCACATAACCACTCTGGGTGATGATATGACAACAGCAGTTGATGGATGGGAGAAAGGAGAGGGGTCAGAGGATTGTCCACAGCATGGTTGTCGTGGCAACGGTATTAGTGGTTATGATGATGGTGATAATAATGGTAATGATGGTAATATCAATAATAGCACTGGTACTGATAATAATGATCCTAATATTAGCAACAATAGGTGTTGTTATGTTAATGCATCCGTTGTCATGTTAATACAGAAGATGATGGATTCCACCAAACGGCTGTTTCTTTGAGTATTGCTTGTTTGCTTGTGTTAAGCCTAAAACATAACATATTTTGGCGACGAGGATAAAAGATCTTGTACTTCATACAGTATTGAGTGAGGTTTAACAATGGCAGGTATACTGGGGCATTTACAACCTTTTAAAGAAGGGGAAAATTGGCAAGAATACGTTGAAATTTACGAACATTTTTTCGTTGCCAATGACATGTTGATGATAAGAAGAAGGTGTGTATTCTTTGTTCTAATGTGGGATCAGGTACGTACCACATTATAAGAACCTTTGCCTGCCTGCAAAACCAGAATCAAAGACATTTGCTGAAGTTTCAGAGCTAGTTAGCAATTATCTCAAGCCCAAACTGTCAGAAGCCAGTGCAAGTCTTCAGTTCTATTCAAGAAGCAGAAAGAAGGAAGAAAGTGTTCAGATGTTTCTGGCTGAACTTCGTCGACTTGCAAGTCCTTGTAACTTTGGTCAGTTTATCACTCGGGCACTGCGTGATAGGTTTATTGCAGGGATCAGCAACGAGCAAATTCAAGAGAAGATATTATCTGTACCAGATGCTGAGTTGACACTTGATAAAGCATTTCAGATTGCTGAATCCCATGAAGCAGCATGCCGGAATGTGAAGGAGATGCAGAGTTCAGTGGAAGATGCAGCAGATTGTGTGAATAAAGTCACACTGGGCAAGGTGGAGTCTGTGAGGCCACGCCATTTCCAGGACAGGTGGAAAAAGAGTGGTCAGCAACAAGACAGGTGGAAAACTGGATGTTTTCGTTGTGGAGCAGACCATAGTCCAAGGATGTGTCTGTTTAGAGAAAAATATTGTTTCCGTTGTGGAAAGAAAGGTCATGCTAAGGTCAAATGTGATCAGCCACAGAAAATGAAAGGAAATGTGAAGAATATCAATGACAGTGATGAGAGTAGTGAGGAGATTGATCACATCATTCTGTGTAGTGTTCAGAGCAAAAGGAGTGTAGCACCTATGGTGTGTGAAGTCAGAATTCAAGGACAGCCTGTTGAGTTTTGAAATTGACACAGGCTCTCCATACACCATTTTGTCAAATAAATTGGTGAAGAAGCTGTTTGGAACCCCAGCATGGGAAAATCTTCGGTGAAGATCAAGTCATTCACAGGTCATACTGTTAAAGTGCTCGGAATGTTAGATGTCAGAGTGACATTCAGAAATCAGGATGTTGAAAGCAGAGTGCTTGTCACAGAATTCAAACACAATCTGCTTGGTCGTGACCTAATTGAGCAATTAGGGGTGCTGACAGTCAATGTTGTCAAAGAAATTGAAACAGACCAAATCAGCACAGTTGTTGACAAATACAAAAATCTGTTTGAAGAAGGTCTGGGCAAAATACAAGGAGTAAAGGCCAAACTACATGTTCAAGATGATGCAGTTCCAGTTTTCTGTAAAGCCAGGTCTCTTCCATATGCTATGAGAGAGAAAGTAGAAAAAGAACTGCAGCGCTTACAGCAAGATGATGTAATTTGACCTGCTCAGTTTTCTGAATGGGCCGCACCCATTGTTCCTGTCTGAAAATCTAGTGGTCAAGTTCGCATTTGTGGGGACTATAAAGTGACAGTGAATAAGGTATCCAAAGTGGAACAGTATCCTATTCCAGCTCTGGAAGACTTAATCACTCAGCTTGGCAAGGGCTCTGTCTACCACAAACTAGATTTGTCTCATGCCTACACTCAGATTTGAACTTGACACAGAGAGTCAGAAGTTTCTGACGGTCAACACGCACAAGGGACTCTTCACGTACAAGCGTCTTGCTTTTGGCGTTTCAAGTGCACCAGCAATTTTCCAGCGAGTCATGGAATCAATACTCCAGGGCATTCCAGGTACTGTGTGTGTTTTTTGATGACATTCTGGTGACAGGTGAAACAACAGAAATGTCATACAAAAACTTGGATGAAGTTCTTGCTAGACTTGACAGTGCTGGTGCCAAATTGAAGAAAGAAAAGTGTGTATTTGGTGCTGAAGAGGTCATTTTTCTGGGCCACAAAATCAGCAAACAGGGGATTGAGCCAGTGGAAGACAAAATACAAGCTCTGGTTCAAGCTAAAGCTCCAGAAAATGTGCAACAATTGAAGGCGTATTTGGGACTCTTGAACTATTATGGTCGGTTTTTTTAAAAAACTTGTCAGCAGAATTGTACCCTCTTCACAGATTGTTGCAAAAGAAGGTCAAATGGGTATGGGACCAGAACAGCAATTGTGTTTTGAGAAAACCAAGAAAATGATTCTGTCAGCAAAAGTGTTGGTGTTTTATGACCCAAACAAGCCTTGTTCTGCATACAGATGCGTCACAGTATGGACTGGGAGCTGTGATGTCTCATATTATGGAAGATGGGTCAGAACATCCAGTTGGATTTGTCTCAAGAAGTCTGAACGCAGCTGAAAAGAATTATTCACAGCTGGACAAGGAAGGTGCTGCTGTAATATTCGGACTGAAGAAATTCCACAAATACCTGTACGGCAAGCATTTCACCATTGTGACTGATCATAAGCCTTTAGTGACTCTTTTTGGTGAAGAAAAACAAGTTCCTGCCATAGCTTCACCAAGGATCCAAAGGTGGGCGCTCCTCTTGGGAGCATACCAGTACACTATGCTGTATAGGCCAGGAAATGAGCACATGAATGCAGACTGTTTCTCAAGGCTTCCGCTTCCTGAAACTGAGTTCTCCGAGTCTGATGAAAGAGTTCTGTTGATCGAGGAGCTTGAGGACTGTTCCATTCTGTCAGCAAGGAAAATTTCTGACTGGACAAGACGTGATCCAGTCTTGTCACATGTCCATGAATACCTCCTGCGTGGCTGGCCATCAGATGAAAGGAATCCTGACCTTGCTCCATACCGAATGCGGAAGGATGAACTCAGTGTACAAGATGGATGCATATTGTGGGGAGCTCGAGTCATTATCCCTCCTCCAGGGCAAAAACAAGTTATGAATGAACTGCATACTGCACATCCAGGGATCTGTCGCATGAAAGGACTTGCCAGGAGTTATGTTTGGTGGCCTAGGATGGATGCTGACTTAGAACACTTGTACGTACTTGCAGTGTTTGTCAAGAACATCAGAATGCACCTGCTGTTGCTCCACTTCATCCTTGGGAGTATCCAGAAAATCCATGGAAAAGGATTCATGTGGATTATGCTGGGCCATATATGGGAGAAAATGTTCTTGATTGTTGTGGATGCTTTCTCCAAGTGGATTGAAGTTGCCATCATGAAGCAAACAACATCATCAGCAACTATCAGGAAACTGAAAGAAATGTTTGCTCAGCATGGACTGCCAGACACGCTGGTGACGGACAATGGTACAAATTTCACATCAAAGGAGTTTTCTGATTTCATGCAGAATAACGGGATCAACCATGTGAAGACCGCACCATATCACCCATCCAGCAATGGGCTTGCAGAACGAGCTGTACAGACTGTCAAAGAAGGCATTGCCAAAACTGAAGGCGACAGTGTGCATACAAAGTTATATGCAGGTTCTTGCTGCAGTATAGAATTACACCACAGTCAACCACAGGAAAAAGTCCTGCAGAGCTGTTGTTTCAGCGGAAACTGAAGACTAGACTGGACCTTCTGCATCCAACTCTGCAAGGGAAGGTTCAAAAGAAACAAAAAAAAAATGAAGGAAGATCATGACAGAAAGTCACGTGAACGTTCATTTGCTGTTGGCAGTTCAGTTAATGTGCAGAATTTTGGTTATGGTGCAAAGTGGATTCCAGGAGTTATTGTTAAGGTGTCAGGTCCAGTCTCCTATGTCGTGCAGTTGGAAAATGGGCGTATTGTCAGACGTCATGTTGATCATATCCAGAAACAACACTGCAAGAAAGACAGTATTGCAGAACAAGAGAAGAGAACTGCTGGTTCATGGTATTATCCGGCTGGATCATTATCATCAAGGGTTTCTTTTCCATGTCCAGATTTGCCTGTGTGTCCGGAGAGGGGGGGGATGTCTGTTCTGTGGAGCCATGCAGTACTTCAATGCAGCCAGGTGTGCTGCCACCTTCTGTCCAGGAACAGTCAGACAATGAAAACCAGCATGACCAGTATCATCGGACTGAAAACCAGTCTAAGCATCAGTGGTACCATCAGGCATACAGCAAGAAAAACGAGTTTCCCTGAGAGAAAGGAGACAACCAGCATATTTGAAAGACTATGTAACGGGGTCAAGGTTTTGTGTTCCAAAGTTACTGAAGAGTTAAAAGAGTTGACTATTCCATTGGGTTGTAGACAATCTTTGATGTGTTGGTGAAGCACCTGGTCAAACAAACAGAAAATGACTAAATTTATGCAACTTATTATTTTACAGTTATGCTGTTTTGTTCATTTGTTCACGTTTGATTTATTCCATTGTGCTACAGCAAGTTCACTTTATCGGCCATACTTTCATCTAAGGGTGGAGGAGTGTTGTGAACTGGCTTCCATAGTCTATCGATCGTCGGCTATCAAGGGACGTCACTCTGGTGTTGTTATGTTAATGCATCCGTTGTCATGTCAATACAGAAGATGGATTCCACCAAACGGCTGTTTCTTTGAGTATTGCTATGTCAGAAATATTGCAAAGCATAATGACAATACCAATAAAAGAATAAATATAATAGTGGTAACAGTTATGAAGTTGTAATGTAATAATGGTTACATTGATGAATTCAGTTTATCACTACCATTATACTTATAATCACTGTGTCCTATTATCACTAACCCTATGGCCAGCATTAACTGAAGAAGTAATAGTAGTAATACTTGTACACCACAGCTTAACATGAAAAAAGAAAAGCAAGTGTGTGTGTGGTGTGTGTGTGTGTGTGTGTGTGTGTGTGTGTGTGTGTGTGTGTGTGCGTAAGTGTATAGGTGTTGATATGTTGCCACTCCCCTCCTCCCTGTTTTATCTTTTTTTTTTTTTTTAACCCTTCCCCTTCTTCCATCCATCCTCAAAGCATCAACATCCAAAAGTAGCAGCTAGCATGTGCCTATCCACCACCACAAAATCAGCCCATTTTATCCTCCACCAACACACATACTACCATACCTCCCACTATTTACCTCATACAGACGTTACAGCTATTTCCCTTTATCCTCCCAGTACGCTCTGCTGATTTGCTACATCAACTTATTGTTTACTCAGATACTTATCCACTCCCTTATCCTCATCTGGTTTTCTTTCATTTCATATTCCCTCTTTTCTGTGCATGTGTGTGTAGATATGTGTAGCTATGTGTAGCTATGTATGGTGGGAGGGGGACCTCTTTCTTTTTCTTTCTTTCTTCCTTCTTCTTCTTTTCTTTTTCTCTCAATAGGGAATGCTAGCCCTTAACTCTTTGACCATTTTCATGTCTTTCCAGCCACTATTACTTACTGATATATACCACAGCTATTATTGATACTAACATTATTATCATCATCCAGTAGTAGTACCGTTTGCTTTCTAGTCATTGACCATCTCTATTCCTCTCCACCAGCTATTACTAAGATTATTCTACCATTATTACTTTCTTTACTATTATCATGCTATAGTATCATTATTACCATTACTGTTATCATCATCATCATCATCATATACTTACTGATGTCATTGCTGCTGCTATTACTATCATTATGATCACTGCCATTATGTTTATTATAATTACTACTGTGTGTACTAGGTTCTATCACAAATCCTATCACCGACTGAAAGTTGTAGTAGTAATAGTACTTATATATACAATACTAAAGTAGACAGAGAGAAAAGTGTGTGTATGTGTCCAGGTGTGTGTATAGGTGTAAGTGTGTAGTCCCCCACCCCCATCTCTTTTTTTTTTTAAACCCTCCCCTTCTTCCCTCCTCAAATCACATTGTTAACCTTCCACTTACTGATCATCCCTGTTTTTGTATATACTCTTACCATTATCAATACTACAGATTTATTCTCACCACCTTCTCCCTGCTCCAGTAGCACCGTTAACTTTTACGTATTGGCCAACTATTACCAATATTACTTTTATTATTATTGCGATCAGTATCACTGTCATCATAACACCATTATCAGCACTACCATCATCATTAAAAAAAAAAAAAAAAAACCCCAAATCACCAACTTTACTATTCTTATTACCTCAATAAGCATTAACATCACCACTATCATCATCACTACTACTTCTATTAGATCACTATTATCATTATCATTATTACTAATAACAGGTTTTTTTTTTAACTATCACCAATATTTAAGTTATATTATAACTGTTCATACAACGTAATAACTGATACAGCTATTATATTTACTACTGTCAATCATAATATCATCTTTATAATTTACAATATTTCTGACATTCCAACCTACAGTTTTCTTAAAACTATTAATATACCTATCATAATTACTGATATACCTATTAGATTTCATCCTTCCCATAATCTGTACCCCCCTTCTCCTCTTTGCTCTTCCTGTCCCCCCCCCCCCCCCCCCCCCCCCCCCACACACACACACACCTTTTTCTTCCCTGTTCCCTTACTATTATTAGCAATGATGCAGAGATCTGGAAACACACTGCGCCAAGGATAATGGTCACGCAAAAGAAGATGAACACCCCACAACAAATTGAGCATACTTACTTCCTGTTCCGGCGATCAGCATCATCCGCATCCAAGGCTAAAAAGGAATTTTAAAAATCACTGATTAGAATTTCAGGGGTTCAAGCTCAGAGGGATAGATCTTCAATCCTAAAAGTGAATTGGGGCCATCCTACCAATGTATAAAAATAGGTTGATTGATATTATAGACAGAGCTGATTGATATTATAGACAGAGACACTGAGAGAGATTTCTTTTCCAACTATGAACACTTAAAGAGTTCTGAAAAAAAAAGAGAAAAAAAAATCAGAATTAAAAATTTTTTTTTTTTTAAAATCGATAAGCAATGCATAGCCATCCCTCTGCCTTTCGATTTGATTGTAAATTTGACTGAAAATCAAAATAGAATGCAAGAAGACCAAAAGCATAAAACTATTACCCCCTAGAGTCTAAAAGGAAGAACAAAACTTCTTTGTGTACATGTGATTCATTCCTATTTTGTGTGTTAATGCACTCTTCTGTTTGTTACCATGATTTTTTCGTCTTTTGAACTGTTATAAATCCGATTATATCCTCCATCACATGAACATTTTTTGTTTTCATGATTTTCGAAGTGGAGAAGGAAATGGAAAGGACACGGAGACAATGACTAAAAGGCACAGCAGGGAGAAAAAAGTATTTAAGCTCTGTATTTTGTCAATGACCTTACATCACAAAATACCCCCTGCTAGTACCCCATTACATACCATGCACCAGGAAAATGTTAATAAATTGGGTGGTTGGGGAGTGTTCATAAAACATTTATGGACTCGCTGAATGGTTTCTCTCTTGATGCGGGAAGATTTTCATCTATGAGGAAGTATTTCTGTCTTTTATTTATTTATTTATTTTTGTTCACTCTTTCCTTTCCTATGTACTAAAAGAAGAAAAAAAACAAGAAATTCGATGGACTGAAACAGTTGCAATAATACAAAAGTTTACACAAGTGTGCAGCAACAAAATGAAGTGTAGACTTTGACTGCAGTGATTCTCCTAAACCCAGACACTTTTCAAGTTTCATTCAAACGAGTTTTGATTTGATGTATAACACACGACAGTCTGCTACAAAACTAAGGCAAAGGGAGATAAGCAAAAAAACAACAACAACAAAAACAAAACAAAACACAAAACCTCTCCGAGTCATGATGCTACTCCCCCCCCCCCCCCCCCCCAAACACTCAATGTGTAATGAATCATCTGTATGAGCTGAAATATTCTTTGAAATTCTTCCTGTTAGGCCATATGAAGTCGTACTTCAGTTCGGCAACATGGCTATCACTACCATCAGCACGCATCAACTCACAAGGCAGCGACGTCGATCTTGATACTCTGTCACATAGTATCCGCATCCGACCTGTCCATGTTCGTAGAGTCATTCATCAGTTTATACCCATTTTCAGCGACCTTTCACATGGTTTTCGCCCATTTGTGGTACACTATCCAGCACTTGTCAAAGTACTCCATCTTACAGTCGCTGTTATTAGGCCTACCACACAGACTGACCGTCTTTTCAGTGTGTGGAAATACAGTTACTGGTTACACGCCACAATTAGAATTTTGTTATAGGCTATAATCCATGTGGACATTTTTGAGGTGTAGCAGAAAGTTGCGCCAAAAATCAAGATTAAACTGATAATATCTCAAATGAACACCCCACGCCCCTCCGCCAGTCAATTAACTTGTTTTGAGGGATTTCAGGTGATGAAATCATTCACAATCTAGAAATACATGAGCTGCCCCTTACCTGATGTCACATTTTCAGACCTTGGCACTGCAGTGATACACAGATACTTTACACACAGGCAAACTCAGCAGAAGGTGCACTTCACTTCAGAAATGTTCACTGACGTCAGTAAACAAGCAGACGAAACTCTGGTAGTACGATGCCTATGCTCGAAGATAGGGGCCTGGCTTACTTATAGTTAGTTCAGAAGCTAAGTTTGGGCTCAATGTGTTGCCGACACTGTGATAGACCAGTGCTAGAGCCATCCTGTTAGTTTATAGAAGAGAGACTCGCCTTAGCACTGCGGACAAAACAGCCGTAGACGGTTACAATGGCAAGGATGGCTTTGAGAGTAGTGCTACTAGATTAGGGACTCAGACACTGACAGAGTGAATGACTCGACTACACCTAAAGACCTAAACTAAGGCAAAATATGCTCGTGTCTTATTACCTGGGTGTGATTTACATGCCATTTCACTGGCACCAGGTAGAACCAATATTCTCTTCATTCAGCTTACCTGTACTTTACACAGACCACACCAAGTTTGTCACATTTCACAAAAGACATGCAGATCTTACCTGTTCTTTAAATATCACCCATATTGCACTGGTACCACATACTTATCATTTAAAAATGGTACGTACAGAACTCACTTGCACGTTTCACATTCCTGTTACTGATATGGAACCAGCACTCTAAATTTCAGAGCTTACTTTTTATATTCTCACGACTATACTGTCTTCATACCACAGATGTTTACCGTAGTGTCTCACCACCATGCAAGCTGGTATTTAAGCAGTGTCAACATTCTACCC
>JADBJO010024073.1:22500-25645 GCA_016801955.1 Conus betulinus | reverse complement strand
ACAAACCAAAGGTTTAAGTTAAAGATTGCCTTACTTGCTTGACCATCTCCAACATTCATTTCTGAGAATTAGAAGCATCACAAACAGACGAAATAACAAAACTTCAAATCTATAATAATCATCACAAAAATTGTGTCCCTCAGTTTATTTGTAAAAGTGAACAACTGCTATTTGTTACTTGAGCATCTACAGACGATATTTACATCTGAAAAGACATATGCATCAAGAAGTTATTTTGAGAGCAAAAATCAGAATGACGCTGTCTTAAGTACAAATTAATATATGCACGTAATTATGCGTACTTGTTTTAGCTGTAGTTCAGGCTAAACTCTTGATCATTATCAGTCATTAAGTGCTTTCTGTACTTTCTCATGCAATACCACCGTGCAGTCTCTCCTGTTCACCCCTGGCGCTGTTGGTTTACAAAGCTGATGTCAGCGAGGTGCGTTACTATTAGGTTTTCTTTTCCTGAACTGATTCCTTCACCTCTTCTTCCTCTGTCATTACTCTCTCTCATTTCCTGTGTGTGAGTGAATACACACACACACACACACACACACACACACACACACACACACACACACACGCACACGCGCGCGCGCGCGCACGCATGCACGCACACACACACATATATGTAGATAAATAGATAGATAGAAATATAGATAGATAGATAGAGATAGAGAGATAGATAGAGATATATCTGTGTGTGTGTGTGTGTGTGTGTGTGTGTGTGTTGTGTGAGAGAGAGAGAGAGAGAGAGAGAGACAGAGAGAGAGAGAGTATGTGTGTGTGGGGTGGGGCTGTAGGGTATGGTATTTGTTTACGTGACTATTTCTGTCTCTCTGTCTGCATCTCTCTCTGTCGGTGTGTGCTCGCGCGCGCGCGCGTGTATGCGTGTGTTTTATGTGCGTGTGCGTGTGTGTGTGTTGGCTGGTTGGTTGGTTGGTAGTCTTATTTAAAGTCTTTTCATCGTGTTGGAGGATTTAAGACTCTAGCATAAGAAAACAGCAAAACTTTAAATTTTAACATCATCAAAGAAAATTTTGTGAAACGGAAAACGGAAACGGTTTATTCATGTATACCCCTCATGAAGGGGTACATAACTTCTATACACAAATGCATAATTGACAACATATTTAGTATCTAATCAAGAAACCAGAACAGAGCGCAACTTGAATGCTTTATAAAGATAAATGGACAGTTGTTTCACAGTTTGTTTATGCTCTGTTGCCATAAGCAATGCAAGTCTAAATTTATTTGGATCTGCATAAAATTTACTAGGTATATACTGAGTTCTTAAGTCACTCAAAAAAGGACAACATAAGACAAAATGAACATCATCTTCTTTTTTCGTTTTTGCAAAGCGGACATTTTAAGTCAGCATTACTGTGTATTTTGTAAACGTAGACGATGTTGCGCTATTTCAGAAATGCCAAATCGAAACCTCGTCAATACATATCTTAAATGTCTATCTAAATTCATCAGTAAATAGATTTTTACCTCAGGCACCTTGCAAAACGTTCTGTAAACACAAAACCTTTCACTATCACTAATATGAGAGTCCCACTGCCATCGACATAAATTAACCGTTCTCTGAAAACTTGCAGAAATCTGTCTATCCCCTCAACACCTTGGTTAAGCCATACATATCCAAAACCAAACATATATAGTTTACAACGAACATTTGTAACCCAATTTTTCTTTCCACGTATATCTAAATCATACAACATTTTGTAAGCTTTATGAGGTAGCCTAGATTCCTCCATTCTTGTCAATTTTAACCAAAAAAACTTTACACATTTTACAGCTGAGTTATATATATATATAGGGTATCTGTTTGTCTCTCCATAAACAAAATCATTAGGAGAGTCCGCATCTCTCTACGCCTAAAAATCTCTTGAGAGCAAATAAGTGAACCTTTTCGCATTCAGATGCCGCATTGTCAAGTCCCCATAGCTCTGCGCCATACTGAACAATCGGCTGAATTTGTGAATCGAAAATCTTCAAAAGGACAGTCAACGAGTTATTTTGAAACTTATATAACTTTTGTGAAATGCACAGTAAAGCGTTTTTAGCTCTACTACTTAAATTACGACATGCTATAACAAAACTCAATCTTGTTGAAAAACAAATTCCTAGGTATTTGTATACATTAACAACAGGCATCACAGCTCCTGCATACATCCATCTTTCTCTAGCCCCTAGATACCCCACTTTTTCTGAACACAATAATATTACTTTTGTCCATATTTACTTTTAGCTGGAGAGCTGAAGCTGCTTTATACAGATTATTCAACTGTGTTTGAAGACCAATAACAGTTTCAGACACAGCAACACAACATCATCGGCCAAAAGCAATATAAACAGTTCAAAATAGTCTGACGAAAAAATAGCCCCGTGTTTCCCTTCCCTAATAACTTCTAATGCTAATTCGTTTATAAACAAGGAAAACAAAACGGGACTGCATACATCCCCCTGTTTTCACTCCACGTGTGCAGTTAATATAATCTGTAAGCATGGAGCCACATCTAATTCTGGTTTTAACATTAGTATACATGCTATGAATACAACGAAACATTTGCCTTTTTATGCCATTTCTCAAGAGTATAGGCCACAATAGATGTCTGTTAATGGAATCAAAAGCTTTCTCAAAATCGATGAAGGCTACATACAATTTGCGGTTTAAACAAAATTGCTTTCTGAACCAATGACAACAACGTAAACATATGATCAACAGTAGAATAGCCCCTTTTGAATCCTGCCTGATATTCACCTGTCAAATTATATTCTGTAACCCATTCTTGAAGTCTGCTATTTATAATTGTACTATAGATTTTACTGCTCGTATCACATAGATATATACCCCTATAATTACCTGGATTATCTGCGTCTCCCTTTTTAAACAAAGGAATTACATTCTTCTTTTTGATATCGGACGGTTCATCGCGCTAAAGTCTTCTTCAACATTGCAAGTTCTTTCAAAGTCATCATTAGCTTCGTTGCTACACTCTCTAGTTACTTCCACTTCAAGTAAACCTTTAAAATGGTCAAATCAATCATCAACTGTTAAATTATTATTTACTGTTTTCTTTTACTGGACATTTTATGTACATTGAGAGAGAGAGAGAGAGAGAGAGAGAGAGAG
>JADBJO010024073.1:0-7500 GCA_016801955.1 Conus betulinus | reverse complement strand
AAGACGATAAAAGATACACGTAGATCTAGAAAGTACACGATGCACATGCCTCGAAGTTTAGGTGTGCATGTACATTTTCGTTAACTTAAATCTTCAGCTATTCTTTTGCCTGAGACAGTCGACTTTGGTCACCTCACAATATTTATCTTTAACGTCCACACCACCTCGGGTGACATGACAGGCGAGGACAACCATCCCAAACGAGTGGGCATAGAAGGCTTTAAAACTACACTGACCCACCAGAACGACAACACGTGCTGACAGACAGCAAACCGGGCAAATTTTATATTGAGCACGAACAGGATTCAAACTTGTATCGATTGATTCAGAACTCCATGCTCTTCCACTGATCCAGCCTCCATGGACAATTTGAAGCGATCGCTGATATCCAGGCCAGTATGACACGAAAGAAATCACGTGATCTGAGTGGCTCTGTTGATTGGCTGACAGGTGTGAAACGTAAAACAGGGGTCAGAAATTAGACAAAAGTGAAAGAACTCTGAGGACAACGCAGGTCTCCGTGATCAAATGGAACCTTAAATCATTTCTTAAAGCCATGGGAAAAAGCAGTATGTACAATCCAAAAGAGTTACTTCCCGTGACTTCATTTAGGCCATAGAAAGTACGAAATATCAGCCATTATATCACTAGAAAGTTTTGATATTCTATCTAAATATTTTGCTTGACAGAGAGTTACCAAATATAAAACAGTAACATCACAGCGTCTATGTTCAGTGAAAAATTTGTAGTGAAGGTGCTGAACAGACTTTTTTTTTTTTTAAACTCAGTTTTAAATGAACCTGCACCTCAGACCACCTTTCAACTTTTTACCAAATTCGATGAAAAAACCGGTTCAGTAGTTCTTGTGTAATCTAGCAGTCAAACAAGCAAACAAAGAAACGAATGCAAAATGTTCAATTATAATTTCATATAGGAAACAATGTGTCAAAATATGACGTAAATGAAACTTTTTTTTTATGGGATAGGCTCAGGCTTACAAGATACTGAAGCAATACCACGACCCCACAACCCCCATCCCCAAAAACCTGTCTTTTACCCCTTCCTGCAACCACCCGCCCAACTTCCTATCTTCACACGTCAATAAATTCGTAGATGAATAGATGATAACATACAAGAGTGCAGATCCAATGAGCCAAGAAATATATGCAGATCCTTTCATCATATCCCAATAAAATCATTTTGACAATGTCTCGTTATCGTTGTTACATTATTTGCGTAATAAGTGAAATAAGCGATTTAGACTCCATAACGGTTTGATTCGAACTTGATGAGTGGGTAGATGTTGAGTCTGTTAATTTAACTTTTTCAGAATTGGGATCATTCGGCTTGAATTTTTTTTTTTCTTCTAGTCGAAGATTTTCAGTTGTGATTACTGACCTTTCAGGGCAGCTGTTTAAAGTTCGCATGCTGTTTTTTTTTTTTTCAAAGCGGGACGAAGCGGCATACCAACTAAGGCCGAAGGATGAATAAGAGAGCAAAACTGCAGTTTGCATTTGGGACACCTGCCGAATTCAGTTCCCAGCAGTTCACCTGTCACAGATCGATGAAACACAAGGGCTGAAGATGACCTCATTGTTATTCATTTTCAAAATAATTTTCTGGCAATTGTTTGCGAATTACAGGCCCATTGCATGGAGATGATTTGCCTAACATATGATTTATGCAATGGTTTCATTTGGACAACTGAGCCATGTGGACTAGAAATAGAAAGGTATCCTTACAGTCCAGGCTCACCCGTTAGGCCAGGTGGTTAGAGCCGCCTTCGTGGCAGTGCGGAGTCATTGTTCAACTCTGATGTGACCCCCTCTTTTTTCTTCCTCTTTCCTTTTTTATGATTATTATTTTGTTAAAAAATAAAATTCCCTTTCTCCTTCATTTTCACTCCTATAAAATGTGTACAACTTACACAAGATTACTACTAGCATGTGGCCAGTGCATTTTTGTCAAATCATGCAGTTGTTTTACGCTGTCAGTAGATGGGAAGGTGTGTCAGCGATGGGTATTTTGGGCGTGCATACTACCCTGGGGATTCACCGTTATCACATTTTAAAATACTTTTCCCGCCAGTATAATACTATCTTTCTTTGTTTTGCTTGTTTTCTTCTTGATGCCTATATTGCTTTAAGCAATGTGGCTTCCTTTCAATATCAGATGCCTTTCGTATCGTGGGTACACGGATTTAATTCTTCGTTTTCTGAGTTCAAGATGCGGTTTGGGAGCTACGCTTATTCTTATCGCATCTGTCGATGTTCTTGATGTTGTTGTTTGTTGTTGTTACTGTTGCTGTTGCTGTTTTCATCATCATCATCATCATCATCATCATCATCATCATTGTCGTCGTCGTCGTCGTCGTCGTCGTCGTCGTCATCGTCATCATCATCATCATCATCATCATCATCATCATCATCATCATCATCTTATTATTATTATTAATATTATTGTTATTATTGTATCATCATCATCATTGCTCTAGTTGTTCGTCCTCTTCTTCTCGAACATTGTATTCAGATATAAGTAAGCCCCAGATCTTCTTTCTTAATGTATTCTGGTTTTTTTTTTTCTATAGGCATAATCCTCATGGTCATGATCATCATCACTGCTGTCTTCTTCTTCTCTTCTCTTCTTCTTCTTTTCTCTTTCTTCTTCTTCTTCTTTTTCTTCTTCTTCTTCTTCTTCTTCATTAGATCTTGATGAAACCCATTTCAGTCGGCTTATTCCTCCCTCACACCATCCCTATCATGCCTCCATTAAAATGTTCTGAAAATATTTTGTTAAGAGTGATGCTTTCCTCAGTTGAAAATCAATACGGGAGATAATAACAACATTTTTTTTTTAAAGACCTGGAAATCCTAATGCGACTTTTTTCTTTTTAATCGCTGTCATTAAGGAGCTTTAAGGGAGGGGTGAGAGGGAGGAAGGGAAGGGGAAAAGGGAGAGAAGGGGTTTTGGGTCGAAGCAGCAGGAACTAAGAGAGACAAAGTATTCCTCAAGACTAATTTTGTGACTTTTTTTGTTGCAAGAGAAGGGGGAAGAGGGGGGGGGGGGGGGTGAGGGAGTAGGGGACTGGCAGGGTGGCTAGTGGGATTGGCTGTTTAGGAACGGATAAAGGAGAAGGGGCGTGGGGTGTGTAGAGGAGGAGGGGAAAGGGCGTGACTGAAGTGGGGTGGGGTGAATAAGGAAATGAAGGGGGGGGGGGGGAGTTGAGAGGAGGAGGGAATGGAGATTATGATGTGATGGATCGTTGGGTCCGGCCCAGTCTGGGAAGCCTTCTTGACATTTTGCTGGG
Source organism: Conus betulinus (assembly GCA_016801955.1). Lineage (NCBI taxonomy): Eukaryota > Metazoa > Mollusca > Gastropoda > Neogastropoda > Conidae > Conus > Conus betulinus. The sequence goes on along the minus strand of JADBJO010024073.1, from coordinate 4,193 downwards.
AGTAAAAACGCGCACACAAACTAAAATAAAAAACAAACAAACAAAACAAAAAAAGCAATGCTTTTGAAATGCGTCCGCATAGAGATCATGATGACACGCGCCACGTGGTTGTGCCATAGCATACCCGTCTTTCCTCTAGTTCATGCAAAATCTACATTGTTGTGTAGGCATGTGAATAGAAAGATGATGGAATTTTCAATGTTTGCGTTGCCGCTTCGGAGAGCTAAGAAGCACGGGACGAAAGAATGTTATATGCACGCATTGTTTGGAACATTTATTGTGTTGTATTTGTACGGGAGGTTTTTCTTCCTTTAGAAAAAATAATATAGATCTCTCTTTCTGTCTCTGCCTCTGTCTCTGTCTGTCTCTCTCTCTCTCTCTCTCTGTCTCTCTCTCTCTCTCTCTCTCTCCTCTCTCTCTCTCTCTCTCCTCTCTCTCAAAACAACTCTCTCTCCCACACACACACCACACACACACAACACACACGCACACACACACACGCGCGCGCACGCACGCACACACACACCGCAGAGAGAGAAAGAGAGAGAGAGAGAGAATGTGTGTGTGTGTGTGTGTGTGTGTGTGTGTGTGTGTGTGTGTGTGTGTGTGTGTCTGTGTGTGTGTGTGTGTGTGTGTGTGTGTGTGTGTGTGTGTGTGTGTGTGTGTGTGTGCGTGCGCGCGCGCGTTGTGTATGTGTACATCTGTGCATGTGCGTGTGTGTGTGAGTGTGTGTGAGAGACTGCTTTTGTCTCCTGGAAGACAATCATCAGTAGAAAACCGGCCTCCGTGTATTTATCCACCCATAGTATCCAGCATAGTAGGTCATTTCGAATTCGGAGGTATTCCCACCATCACGATGAGAAATTCACAATCCCCTTATTATAAGACAGGATGAAAGAACTGAGAGGGAATGATTGAGAGAAATCTGTAACAAAATCCGATGCAAAAAGGATCAGTATGACTAGAATTCCTTGAGCTCAATTCATGAAGATTACATAAAGAAGAAGACCGACTGCGCGTGAATGTATGAGGGCGAGAGCAAGCAGGGAACGACGCTCACATATTCACATTGAAGACAGCAATGTCCGTTTCCCGCAGCCTTGCCTAACGCGCTGACCTTCCTCTCCCGCATGTCGGAAAGATGATCGCCCGAGTGCGGTAAGTGCTACAGGTCTGATGGATTGACTCACACCACAATCCGTTAACCCCTTCCCTGAAAACAGGGAACCTGATGAACCAAGAAAGTCCTCTTCGGTAGTCTGGATTCATTCTTGAACAGCACTCGTGGATGCTCGGAGGTCTTTCAGCACAAACACCGCCTGCCGCCTTCTGGAAGTCCTGTGTTAGAAATCTCCTCTTTTCTATGGCACGACGTAGCTCTGATCCTTCTACACGATCCTACTTCTTTTTTCTCTACCACTGCAGATATGAAGACTTACCACCCCCCTATTTCTACAATCTGAGACATAAGAGCAAGCTTTGTTTATAATTCAATATTTCTTGCAGTCATTGCAACACCTAGCTGCTCTGTAAGTTGCTGGAACGGTGCTCGGTACTTATCCTTGGAATTTATTGTTTCATTGTAATTTAGTCCCTTGCGGATTCATTCCAAGAACTGGCCCTCAGCACTTGTGTCTTAAGAGGTTATCTTTTTATATTTTTCTACTTTTCACAAGAAAATGTAGCTTGTTTTGCTCTTTCATGATTTTCTTTTGCTTCTTAGGTGGCACTTTAGTTAGTTTTTTGAAAACTCAACAAACATACTATGGTATTGCACACCAGCCTTTTTCTGGTATAGCATTCTTCTTAAAAACCGAAAAGGCAGAGGAGTCAAATTACCACTTTCCGCGGTCACTGAGGAGAAACAATCAGGTTTCGAATGAAGGCTTACCACCCCCCCCTATTTCTACAATCTGAGACATAAGAGCAAGCTTTGTTTATAATTGGGAAACAAGTGCAGGCTAACAATTCTTCCGTCATTATAGTAGTGGCTCGGCAAAGACCGGAAGAAAAGAGAAGGGGGGGGGGGGGGGTTGTTGAAGATGAAGAATGGGAACATAAAATTAAGAAAATGATTATATCATAAATATGAAAAACCCTTCACTAACTGCACGAGGGAACCATCGCAATTCCTCCCGAAGGCAGAACTATTGGTATTGCCTGCTCCAAGGCCTTCCGTCCGCTGGATCGGATTCATCATCATATGTGTGTGTGCGCAGGCCTGTGTGTGCGTGCGCGCGCGCGTGTATGTGCACGCCCATGCGTACATATGTGCGCGTGTGTGTGCGCGCGCGCGCGCGCGTGTGAGTGTAATTTGTGGTGTAAGAGTGGAAAAGTGCACACACTGTCCTAAGTGCAAAATCTGCTTGCCCAAATGAATTTACTTTTTGGTACTATTACCTGTTTTTTTTTATTTATGTATTGTATTTGTTCCGTTAATCTATGACTGGTTCTTTTTTTCTGACGTCCATTGGAACCAAGTAATTAAGGGGAATGGTTGGTGTTTTCAATATGGCCCAGTCTTCCCCACGCTTAAGACACCAGTAGTACAGTTTCCGTGTTATCAATTGTATACTGTTTGTGTTGTTGTTGTTGTTTTTTTTTTTTAAGAAGTAACCTTCATTTAGGATTTCTCTTTTTTGAAGATGTGACCTGTCTTCATCTACGTTTTTGAAGGTCCTGAAAAGACTCTGTTCGGTCAACTGGATTACACACACACACACACACACAGAGAGAAACTCATCTTGTTGCTGATGACATATTCCATTGTTCTCAAACCGGCTGTGTCGGAAAGAAACTCCAACTTAAGATTCATGGAGGCACACTGCTTGTGGGCCAGCTGGCATACACTGGGAAGCCTCAGCCCGTTGAGGCCTGACTAAACACATAAAGAAAAGAAACATGAGAGGCGATTTGCCTATTTGACTCGAGTGCGATGAATTAATGTAAAAGCAGGAGAAAAAAAAAAAAAGAGACACACGGTGTTTAGAGAAAGAAAGGGATATTCCAGCAACTATACTTGACGACACGTGCAGAAAGGAGGCATCATCGTAGGCAGTACTAGCTGTCGCAGACGATTCCACTTCTCATTTTTGACTATTTGTGTTCACGACGTGTTATTTCATTGATGTACCACACCATAAATCCCCTTTATCCCACCCACCCTCCATCTCCCTGGCTCATTCACTCTGTGTTCTCAATGCAAGTCCACCGTCGCCATTTTTTTCCGTCTTCTTCAGCCATCCCACGCCCCCCTCATCTTCACTCTCCTCGATTTATTCTTCTTCCCTCCTGACAGCGGCAATCTGAAATGTCTCGACCTTGATCATTCCTTCTCTCTATGTGCTAACTACGAAATGTCTTCATATTCTTCTCTCCAGGTGAAAAGTTCATTCGAGAGATTTATTTCTGCCAGGCATTCATTTCGCATTTTTCTTTCCCCTTTTTTTTTTTAACCAACAGGTTTCTTCATGAATTCCACAAAACTATGCATTATTGGCGTGACGGAAAATTTAGACTAACGAGCATATTGTTTTACAATAAATGCCACTGTCACTCTGAATGCGATCATGGGGTAGTATTATTTTGTGCAATACAATATGTAGTGTTTTGTCATGTCTGGAGAAAGCACTTTTTTGTCGAATAGCTCTTTCTTGTTGTTGCTGTTGTTGTTGTTGTCTGTTTCATCAAGTATCTCGTCTGTTTTTGATTTTGTATGAAATAAGCTTTCTTATGTACCTTCTTTTTTGTATTTCTTCGTATTTCATTGGTATGACTTGTAATGTCGACCAGTGATCTACCTCCATTGTATTTATAGTGAAATGTTTATTGAAAGTTCCACCTGAGTGGTAGAAATGGCATTAGATGCTTTAAATCGACAAATTGTAACCTGGTAAATATTGGTTATGCATATAATAAAATTTATGACGTCTTTCATCAGCGTACACGCACACGCACACGCGCACACACACACACACGCACACACACACACACACACACACACACACACACACACACACACACACACACACACACACACACACATTTTGCTTACAGTGGCACAAACGCATGGGCCCGTGCCCACCCACATACACCTACACCCTCTAACCCCCCTAGCCCCCCCCCCCCCCCCCACACACACACACACACACACAATCACATAGGCAAACACAGTATACAATGATACGAGTGGA
>JADBJO010024072.1:20000-25645 GCA_016801955.1 Conus betulinus | reverse complement strand
TCCTCTCACTACACTGATATGTTTGGTCGCCTGTGTTGCGATGTCGTGCCTGAATGTTGTCTTGATTCGCAAGACGTGCAGTCCTATGTCCTCAGTGTTGCGAGATTGTACCTGTGTGCTGTTGAGCTGAATGCCTGACTCGTTCAACGGCCAGAACCCCGAGCAAACACAGAGCTGGTCATCAGTTACGGACAGTCTGGGAGAGAAGTGTGTGTCTCAGTGGGTGTGGGGGGGGGGGGGGGGGGGGGGAGGGGGGGCTTGTTGCGGACACAAAATGACACAAAACAGCTCTGTAAGAAAAGGCTGGAATGTGAAATAAATTGTTGTAACTGGATACAACACTATTAGTTGAGTCTTTCTTGCTTTTTTTTTCTTGCAATTCTTTCTCCTCTCTCTCTTCTCTCTCTCTCTTCTCTCTCTCTCTCTCTCTCTCTCTCGTCTCTCGTATATTTTTACACGCACACACACACACACACACACACGCACGCACGCACGCCACATGCACGCACGCACGCACGCACGCACGCACGATACACCACACACTCACGCACGCACGCACGCACGCACGCACACACACACACACGCACGCACGCACACACACACACACACCACACACACACACACACACACGCACACACACACGGCACGCACGCACGCACGCGCGCAGGTGCATACCGCACTTGGACACACACACAATACATGCGTCAATATCTTTCTCTCCTTCTGTCTCCTTTCTCATTACATGCTCTCATACACACAAACAGCTTGCCACCACCACCACTCCCCCCCCCCCCCCCCCCCCCCCCACTCCCCCGCCTGCGAATGCAGAGAGAGAGAGAGAAGAAGTACTACTACTACTAGGCCTGCTACTACTACTCGTGTCCTACTACTACTACTACTACTACGATACACACACACACACACACACACACACACACACACACACACACACACACACACACACGCACGCACGCACGCACGCACGCACGCACGCGCTTTAGGAAAGTCTACAAAATCTGTGCAACAAAAAAATGACAGACACTGCTGTGCCCTACAAATGCCCTAACATTTTAAAGTCCTACCTTCACCTTCACCTATCCCTTGGACATCGTCTGTTGTCCTTGGGGCACCCCTGATGATCTGGCCACCACTCTCATACCACCATCATGTCACCTTTCTACTTGCATTGGGATTCTGGAATCGTTGTTATCCTCTCTCTCTCTCTCTCTCTCTCTCTCTCTCTCTCTCCTCTCTCTCTCTCTCTCTCTCTCTCTCTCTCTCTCCAATTTTCTTCCTCATGCGCATTACATGTAGGGGATCAGGAAAAGACAGTAACACCGGTAATCTCATCAACAGCAATAGGCAGGGACAGCGATGCTCGTGTTGACAGTTGCCGGGTGAGTTGCAGTAACCAGCCAGAGCCAGACGCGGAAATCCCGTGCGTGCATGAGGAAGAGAGCGAGGGGCAGGGAAGGAGAGAGAGTGTACATATAATGAAAACACACCTTTTTCTTTTTTGTTATGGAATATTAATGGCATAAAGTCAAAACTTGCCGATCCAGATTTCGTTTCATTTCTTTTTAAGTTTGATTTTGTCTGTCTTGTTGAAACGTTTCTTGATGAGTGGAAGTTTGATAGTCTATTTTCTGACTATGATGCGTTTTGCAAACCTGCTGTCAAATTCAGTAGACAAGGGAGAGCATCAGGTGGAATTGTTTTTTTTGATCAGGAAAGAGTTATCTCCCTTTGTAAAAGCTATTGATGTCAACCACTCCAATTTTTGTGTATTTGTAATTGACAAAAAAATGTTTGGAACAGACAAAGATGTTTTGTATTTTTTGTTGTTACATTCATCCGGAAAATTCTCCTTTTACACCTTTTTTGATGTTGAAAATGGAATCAGTTTACTTGAAGATTGTTTGATAGAATGTTTGTTAAGAAATGATGTGTATGTCATAATTAATGGAGACTTGAATAGCAGAACATCCATATTTCTCAGGATTTGTCGGGAAAAAACAAAAAATTTTTGATAGACAATGTGATAGTCATTCTCTCAGTATAAATCGTAACTCTGAAGACTGTACATTAAATAATTACGGAAAGCTGATGTTAAATGTATGCACTGCCTTGGATCTGTGTATTCTTAATGGTGTATGTAATGGCGACATAGAAGGACGCTATACATACATATCTGATTCTGGCTGCAGTGTTGATGATTACTTTATTATTTCAATTGATCTTCTTGCTTTGGTATATGACTCATGTAAATTTCAAGTTTTAGACCGCATAGACTCAGATCACATGTCTGTTTCTTTCATTGCTGTTTTTCCAAAGGAAAATGTTGTTGACAATAATGAACAAGAAAATCATGTTATAGAGAAACTTGTATGGAATAATGATTGTGCTAATCGATTTCAAGAACTATTATGTAGCGTAGATGTTGTTAGAAAAATTGAAAATGCCATAGATGTGATACAATCCGACGTAAATGAAGCTTTGAACATGTTTAATGAGTGTGTAAAGGAATGTGCGAAGTGTATGAAGAAGCACATACGTGTCAATAGAAATGACAGATATGATGATTGGTATGATGAAGAGTGCCGAATCAGTAACCTAAAAGCTAGAACATTATTAAGAGTTAGCTGTCGTACTCATGATCCACAAGATAGAGTGGCTTATTGTATTGCAAGGCGAGAATACAAAAAAATGTTAAAAAGAAAAGAGAAAGAGTAGTATAATAAGTTCTTAATAGATAAGTTGATTTCCTCAGTTAAATGTCAAAAAGACTTCTGGGAGACTGTTCAGAAAGTATCTTTCAAAAGAAAACAACCAAAGAATAAGATAACTAGCGATATTTGGTTTCATCATTTCCAAAATTGTTAGAACAGAATGTTAGTGACAGTGTTAATGAAGAAGTGGTGGATGTTGATGTGGATAGTTCATTTAATCGTCCAATATCCATAGAAGAGGTTACTTTAGCTATTAGAAAACTGAAAAATGGCAAGTCAGCTGGCCCAGATGGTCTTATTGGAGAATTATTTAAACATGCAACACAGCAGGCTGTGCTATTTTTTCATAAATTATTTAATAAGTTATTTAATGAGGGCTTGTACCCTGATAATTGGTGTGAATCAATTATTTTGCCTATATTTAAAAAAGGCGATGTGGACAATCCCAATAATTATAGAGGAATTTCCCTTAGTGACATTAGCAGTAAACTATTTGGAATAATCATTAATAGGAGAATACAAGAATGGTTGATGAGAATAATATAACCGGGGAACAACAAGCAGGATTCAAAAAGGGTTATTCGACCGTGGATCACATGTTTACTTTGTTGGCACTTATCCAAAAGCAGTTTTTCTCGTAATCGCAAGCTACATGTTGCTTTTACAGATTTCCAAAAGGCATTTGATTCAATCAATAGAAATATACTTTGGCCAATACTACAAAAAAATGGTATATGCAGTAAACTCTATAGGTGTATCAAAAGCATGTATAATGTTGTTAGAGCTAGAGTCCATTGTGGAGGTAAACTGACAGATTTCATTAACTGTACAGCTGGGGTCAGACAAGGAGATGCATGTAGTCCAGTTTTATTTTCATTGTTTATAATGAACTAGCTGTAGAAGTTATTAATAATGGTAGACATGGTGCCTTGGTGTCTCTTGATACCTTAGAGTTGTTTTTATCTTTTATTAGCTGATGATATTATTTTAATATCAGAAACGCCAGTTGGTCTACAGACTCAGTTGAATAATTTACGACGTGCAGCTGGTACACTTCAATTAAAAGTTAATATGTCAAAAAGCAATATCATTGTGTTTCGTAAGGGGGGCTATCTTGTGCAAGGGAAAGATGGGTTTATGGTGATGTTGATATGCCAGTTGTTAATGCATACAAGTATTTAGGTATAATGTTTTCTACACGGTTGAGTTTCACAGGTGCTTGTAAAGATTTGGCAAGTAGGGCAAAGAATGCTTTAGTATGTATTATGAAAAAGTTGTATGTTTTGAATAATACATCCTTTAAAGTATTCATTAAGTTATTTGATACCCAAGTACAGCCCCATGTACTTTACGGCTCTGAATTATGGGGCTTAGACAAAACTGCTACTTGTTGCGAATCTGTACATTTATTTGCTCTAAAAAAGTTTCTTGGTGTAAACAGACGTACGCCGAATGATATGATATATGGAGAAACTAATCACTACCCAATATTTGTTTTATCTGCTGTTAATTGCATTCAATATTGGCTTAAATTATTGCAAATGGGTAATGATAGAATTCCTAGAAAAGCCTACAATATGCTTCTAGATATGGACTCTAAAGGTAAAAATAACTGGGCCTCCAAAGTTCGTATTTGTTTGACAGAATATGGGTTTGGATATGTCTGGTTAAATCAGGGAGTGGGAAATATCAAAGCATTTATAAGTATCTTCAGGCAACGATTAATAGATTGTACATGGCAAAAATGGTCTGACCACATTCACAATAGTGATAGATTTAGTTTCTATACCAATTTTTGCAGTGTGCATGATTTGAAACCATATTTGACCGCTAATATTGATAGACATTTACAGTATGTTACAACACTGTTTCGATTAGGAATATCAGAATTAAAAGTGCACCTTTATAGATACAGAATGGCTAACAACGAGGATTTGATTTGTCCATTATGTAAAGTAGCACAAGAAGATGAAATACATTTTGTTCTTTGCTGTCCAGTTCTTAATGGTATTCGTGAAAAGTTCATCAAACCTAAATATTATAGTCAACCGTGTTTATTTAAATTGTGTTTATTAATGTCTTCTCAATCAGTTGAAGTTGTTAGAGGTCTTTCAATGTTTTCTTTCAAAGGCATACAAGTTCAGAGAAACTGCCACATCTTAAGAATTTTGTTTGTATTACCATTGTTATGTTTTTTTTTTGTTTGTTTTTTTTTTTTTGTCAAGTCATAACTAGCGCTGCTTCAATGCTCTTTTGATGTTCACATTCCCCTCATAAGGGGCCTTGGCCTAAATGAAATTAAACGGGATTCCGAATCCGAATCCGAATCCGAATCTCTCTCTCTCTCTCTCTCTCTCTCTCTCTCTCTCTCTCTCTCTCTCTCTCTCTCTCTCTGTATATGTGTGTGTGAGTGTGTGCGTGCGTGCGTGCATGTGTGTGTGTGTGTGTATGTGTGTGTGTGTGTGTGTGTGTGTGTGTGTGTGTGTGTGTGTGTGTGTGTGTGTGTGTGTGTATAAAGGATGCACTGGAGAAATAGAGAGAGAGAGAGAGAGAGAGAGAGGGGGGGGTGGACTGAGAGGGTGAGTTGGTTGAAGAGATGGTGAAGGAAGAGGTTGGAGAGAGAGAATGAAGAAAGAATAATGTTGAAAATTATTTGTTATTGTTGTTGTTGTTGTTGTTCTTTCTTAACAGAAACAGTGGCACGGAAGTCACGTGGGCAAAATCCCCTAGCTTACATCTGTACGCGTCTACTGTGTTGCGATCTTGAGCCTGATTGTTGTTCTTACAATACAAGACGTGCAGCCCTATGTCCTCAGTGTTGCGAGGCGTTACCTATGTGTTGCTGAGCTGAATGCCTGACTCGTTCAACGGCCAGAACCCCGAGCAAACACAGAGCTGGTCATCAGTTACGGACAG
>JADBJO010024072.1:7500-17500 GCA_016801955.1 Conus betulinus | reverse complement strand
CAGCGCAGACCTCCGCCACGGTTGAACGAATCGTGGAGAACTCTTCAGAGTGTTTTTGTTCAGTGGAAAGTTTGTAATAGTCTTGCTGATACTGTGAACAGATCCTGTATCCACCGTTTTATCAAGATCCCATTTTAAAAGGCAGGCTTTGGGTCACATCCCATTACTTACTTACTCACTAACTTAGATGCTCCCGCGTCTTGCGACGCATGAGGCAGTCAAGGCGCTCCACTGTGCACGGTCCTCAGCCAGTTTGGTAGTGTCACTCCATCCTCTGTCAGTGAGCGGAGGTCTCTCTCCACTGTCTGTCGCCAGCTCATCCTGGTCGTCCTCCTATTTTTCTCTGGCCTGCTGGGGTCCATTTCATGGATTGGTTTGCAGGTCTTGAAGAGGGTAATCTTATGGCATGACCCAGCCAGGAGGCGCCGTCTGCAGACGATGGTTGACACGGGGAGCTGTTTGGACCACTCCCTGACGTCTTCATTTGGTATAGTCTGACCATTTGATGCCCAAGATCTTACGTAGGCACTTAGTATCAAAAGCGTTGAGTTTCTCTCTCCATCACACATTCCATTAGAAATCGGTTCCGTACTTTTGCCACTAACGGGGCGGAACAGATCTTGGGTTCGCCCTCGAACCGGCAGATCCGCCCCACAGATCTTCACCACAGATCAGCATTACAGATTCTTTCCATGGATTAGCACCATGGATCGGCACCACAAATCATAACAAACGGATCTGCATCACAAATCCTCATCATGGATCCACACCATGGATCCTCACAACAGATCCTCACCACGGATCTTCATCACAGATCAGCACTACGGGACCTTCATTACAGATCAGCACTACAGATCTTCATCACAGATCAGCACTATGGATCTTCATCACAGATCAGCACTATGGATCTTCATCACAGATCAGCCCTACGGATCGGCACACTAGATTGTCACCACGGATCTTCTTCGCAGATCAGCACTATGGATCTTCATCACAGATCAGCACTATGGATCTTCATCACAGATCAGCACTATGGATCCGCCGCATCAGCACAGCAGATCTTCACAGATCACGGATCTTCATCACAGATCCTCACCACGGATCTTCATCACAGATCCTCACCACGGATCTTCATCACAGATCCTCACCACGGATCTTCATCACAGATCCTCACCACGGATCTTCATCACAGATCCTCACCACGGATCTTCATCACAGATCCTCACCACGGATCTTCATCACAGATCCTCACCACGGATCTTCATCACAGATCCTCACCACGGATCTTCATCACAGATCTTCACCACGGATCTTCATCACAGATCCTCACCACGGATCTTCATCACAGATCCTCACCACGGATCTTCATCACAGATCCTCATCACGGATCTTCATCACAGATCCTCACGATGAATCTTCATCACAGATCCTCACCACGGATCTTCATCACAGATCCTCACCACGGATCTTCATCACAGATCCTCACCATGGATCTTCACCAAGGATCAGCACTATGGATCCGTTACATAGATCCGTATTACAGATCCTCGCTCATGGATCTGCACTACAGATCCCCACCACGGATCCGCACCCACATATCCCTTCCACAGATCCGCACCGCATATCCTTCCACAGATCCGCGCCACAGATCTGCACCACGGATCCGCTTCACAGATTCATACCAGACATCATGCAACAGGGTCATTCTAGAGCCGCGTTCTGCCTTTTAACTAAGTCTGATTGGAAAGGGTATTGTAGTTTGGCATAACAGCTAAACAGACTAACCCGCAGCCGACAGTGGTCCACACTCATCCTCCGCCCCCCCCCCCCCCCCCCCCCCCCCCCCCCCCCGCCCCTTCCCACCCCTTTCTATCACCCTTTCCAACTCCCTCCCACCATCCATGATCCGTGTCTTTCGGCTCACACAAAGCAACACCAAGTCCTGATTCTGGTGTTGTTGGTTGGAATCTCTGCAGAGCCGTTACGCTGGAGGCGGGGATTTCCACTGGTACAGACTGCATTCCCTAAACGCTGGTTATGAACCATATAAGCCGAGGTTCTATGTGCGAAGATCCACCAGTGCTCCACGAGTCAGGGTCCCTCAGCAACAATGCCTGCTGGAAAGCCTGGCAATGGTCCAGTATCACTTAGCTGGACGAAGCCTGCATGATTTCCTCCTCACGAGCAGTGGAACAGAGCTTCTCTCTCTCTCTCTCTCTCTCTCTCTCTCTCTCTCTCTCTCTCTCTCTCTCTCTCTCTCTCTCTCTCTCTCGTCTGAGAGAGAGAGAGTGATTGATTGATTGTTGATTGTGTGATTGATCTTTAATATGCAAGGATGAAGATTTTAGGCCAGAGCCTAATCTACAATCTATCCTCGTCATGCATATATTATTTCAACACATATCAGAGAGAGAGAGAGAGACAGAGAGACAGAGAGACAGAGAGACAGAGACAGAGACATAGAGACAGAGAGACAGAGAGAGAAGAAGACAGACAGAGAGACAGAGAGACACAGAAAGAGGGATAACTGTTTGAGTATCTGCAGGCATCCCACCTTTTGATTGTCGACCTGAAAAAGTCAAAAGAACAAAACTTTGAAACTACCTTTGAACTGAAATGTCTGGGAACGGGTGATGCCACGCCCTAAAGCAGCACTGCATCTGGAACCTTGAGGAGAAGGGCCTGGGTGATCATGGCTGAATTGGGGTCACTTAATGGTCGTGCACCCTTCACCAACTCCTACTTCACTCTTTCAGTCTTCGGTATACATTCGCCTTTCTATGTGCTCCCCCACTCCTCTCCTCCCTCTCTCTCTCTCTCTCTCTCTCTCTCTCTCTCTCTCTCTCTCTCTCTCTCTCTCTCTCTCTCTCTCTCTCTCTCTCTCTCTCTCTCTGTGAGACAACCCCGACTGACCAGCACGAGATCAACAAGGACAGAATCAGACAACCCCGACTGACCAGCACGAGATCAACAAGGACAGAATCAGACAACCCCGACTGACCAGCACCAGATCAACAAGGACAGCATAAGACAATCCCGACTGACCAGCACCAGATCAACAAGGACAGCATGAGACAACCCCGACTGACCAGCACCAGATCAACAAGGACAGCATGAGACAACCCCGACTGACCAGCACCAGATCAACAAGGACAGCATGAGACAACCCCCCAGACTGACCAGCACCAGATCAACAAGACAGCATGAGACAACCCCTGACTGACCAGCACCAGATCAACAAGGAGCAGAGCCAGCCTTGACAGGATGGATAGCCTTTTGGGCAGCACTTCCGGAAAGCAGCGAAGCATCCTACCCTGTCTGACGTAATAGGCATGCTTACCTCCTTGGGTACGAAGCTAGACACCAAGATCGGAGAAGTGAAAGAAGTATCCACATCCCCCATGAAGACTACACGTGGCAATAAAGGACGAGCTCAGGGGGCTGAGGGTGGAGGTCGTCACACTCCGCCAACAGAACGAAGACCTGCAGAGAAGGAACGACGGTCTCAGCAAAAAGATTGAAGACTTGGAGAAGAAGACGGACGACTTGGAGGGGTGGTCCAAGAGGAACAACCTGATGTTTTGCGGCTTGACGAGGAGGAACAACGAGGCAACCGCTGAGTGTGAAGGTATTATGAAAGATCTCACTGACAAGGAATTAGACAGGGTTGACCATATAAATTCTAACCCGACTCCCCCGTGATCGCCAGATGTGTCTTTTTTTATGCAGAAGTTAGATGTGTTTAAGGCTAAAGGCAAGCTCCGAGGAAGTCTAATTTTCATCGGTGTGATTTTACTATTCGAGTGAGAGAAGTTAGGAGGAGGTTTCCCCCCATGTAAAGAGATCTCGTGATTATGGCAAATGGGCTACCGTGGTGTTTGATCACCTTCCGATAGAAGGTACGAAACGCTCTGTTGGTTCTGGTGACAGGCTGGTAGAAATGAGATAGGACGTTGGCCGGCCCAGAGATACTCATTGTGCAGAGGGAGCAGTTCAGTTCAGTGGTTTATTTAATGTCTTTTCATCGTCAGATATTAGACAATTAAAAAATTAAAAAATAAAAAGCACCTCCACACTCAACTCATGTAAGTACTTTCAAACCCACATCTGATTTATGCATATTTACATAAGTAGTACACAAAATTGTTGATCGTTATACAAATTTTGCAACCTGTGATTGCGAAATAACCATGGCAATTTCAGCAACATATGGACCATACAAGACAGTACTGACATTTTAATGAAGTTATTCATCTCTATACCTGTCTCTTGATAGAGTGAGGTCAACACTCAGCATTCAAACAAGATGATGCACAGAAATGTTTTCTCTACAGACACAAGTAATTACCATGAGAAATATTTAGTGTTTACAAGTATTCAGCCTTAATTTACGAATTAATCTAACATTGTGTCTTGGGCACGATGACAAAAGTAGCAAAGTAATAGTTCTAATTGTTTGTCTTTTCTTCACTGGAGTCGGAATGGTTTTGTCTCTGAAGTACATGATAAGGAATTTGTGTGTCGTTTGTTTGTTTCTTCAATTTTAAATGTTTTGATGAGACGTTTATGGAAGTTTTTCATGAGTCAATATTCATAGGATGCAAGAAATTCTGTAAACCTGCCATGAAACTTACAAGCCGTGGTTGGCGTTCTAGTGGACTCGTATATTCTGAGGCACGAGCTCTGTTCATTTGTTGAATTATTGGATATCAAATTGGATACTTGTTTAGCGCGCGCGCGTGTGTGTGTGTGTGTTAACATGCGCTATTGTGTGATCATTTTTTTGCATATGCCATGTTATTCACAGCAGCACATACCACTCATCAAAAAATGTCCCTCACCCCAGAGGACAGCTACTTTACCCCGAGGTAGGCTGTGTTGTTCGCAGTCGATGTGTAGAATAGGACTACTGTTCCCCTCGAAGATTCTGATTGGGTGGCACTATCAACAGTGTTTTCTCTCCGGTCGCATCCACTCAAACCCATCTTCGTTCCCCTGCTCTACCCCTCCCTCTCTCGCCCCCATCTCCACTTCTTCCCAGTATGGTCTCTGGATATTAACTGGGGGAAGTCTGAACAGTGTATTAAAAGTTTGTAGAGTTGATCGCGAAGACGCTGGGCGACAGATGGCACGGAATCTCTCTCTCTCTCTCTCTCTCTCTCTCTCTCTCTCTCTCTCTCTCTCTCTCTCTGATACAGGACCTTGTCGAAGCCGCTGTGCGCTGCAAAACAACAACAAAGAACGCCTATCTGCTTGAAGTTGAATGAACGTGCGCGCATGTGTGTGTGTGTGTGTGTGTGTGTGTGTGTGTGTGTGTGTGTGTGTGTGTGTGTGTGTGTATTTGCGCGTGCGCGCGTGCATGTGTGGATCTATAAAAGCCAGCTGCACTCTTGGAGAAGCAGATCGCCATCGGATCCCCATCAAGCCTTCAGATCGCTGCAGACGTCTTCAGCCTGTTGACTGCCGCCCGTGCCACGTACCGCGTCCGTACCACGTCTGATTTCCCAACTGTAAGAGTGCTGTGGATGTTTTCACTTATTTCATTCAAATGTCAGTGTTCATGGTGCCTAGTCGATCACACAGGGACTGTTTAGCTCTGCTGTCAAGGACTAGAATTCTCTCTCTCTCTCTCTCTCTCTCTCTCTCTCTCTCTCTCTCTCTCTCTCTCTCTATATATATATATATATATATATATATATATATATATATATATATATATATCAAAAAATACTGTTAAAAAGCCTAATAAAAATTCAAAGGTGCTCAACCCCCCTTGGGGAGCAACATCTGTTTAAAATAAGGTATTAAAAGGAAGTTTTAAAACTACAATATTGTTTCGAGCGCTTGCTCTCTTCAGGATCGGAATGTCGGCACACCCAAGACTTCGTCGTTCCTTAAGTCTGAGAGGTAGGCTGACTGACATCTCTTGGGTTTTTTTGTGTTTATTTTTTAACATCTGTGTAGGACTGTCAGGATCCTGAAGAGAGCAAGCGCTCGAAACAATATTGTAGTTTTAAAAACTTCCTTTTAATACCTTATTTTAAACAAATATATATATATATATATATATATATATATATATATACATACATATACTTATATATATATATATATATATATATATATATATATATATATATATATATATGTATATGTATGTATGTATATATATATATAAGCTTTTAAAAATGTGATTAAAAAAAGAGATTAAAAAAACACCAACAAACTTGTTTCCAGCTCTCTAATAAATGCCTTTACAATAATATTGTATACCAAGCCACAGTAACAACTGATAGTGACAAAGAAACATACATAGGGATTACTGCAAAACCATTTCAAACTAGATATATGCAAACCATAAACAGTCCTTCAAAAATGAAAAATATAAAAACCAAACAGAACTAAGCAAACACATTTGGAAACTTAAAGATAAAAAAATAGACTATAATATATCATGGAAAATTATAAAAAGAGCAGCACCATACAACAATATCTCTAAAAATGCAACCTATGTTCTACAGAAAAGTGGCTGATATTATGCAAACCTCATCTAGCAACTCTGAATTCAAAAGTTGAGATCATAAACAATTGCAGGCACAAATGGAATTCTTGTCAACACACCATTCCTTAACACACCCTCCCTGAACGCACCCCCCCAAAAATCAAAATTGTAAAAAGATACAGGCCGCGTGAAACACATGCAGAACTCACGCTTACACACACACAATATATATAACACCGGTAGCGTGCCCAAAATGAACACCCTGAAGAGAGCAGAGAGCTGGAAACAAGTTTGTTGGTTTTTTTTTAATCTCTTTTTAATCACATTTTTAAACTTATGTTCGCTCCCTTCCCGGTTGAGCGTTTTTTGGAGTTCTTGCTGGCTCTCTAGTTTTATATTTATGATATATATATATATATATATATATATATATATATATATATATATATATATATATATATATATATGGACAAGTATTTACAAGATGTTCGTTGATCCAAAATCATAATGCTGAACTATTTGACAAGGAACTCTTAAATGAGGCAAGGAACTGCGTGTGACCTAGTTTATCCTGTGTGCTTTGCATTATCTCTGTGCCAGGCGATTTGAGGCCATAAGCAGCATTCGTTAGTGTAAGGGCATGTAATTGACTCACTGTGGGATCAAGAGCTGCCCTTCTTGTTTGTTATTTACCCGTTTATTGTTCCTTTCATATCAATCAAAAAGTAGTCATCTATATTTGTGTCTGTTCCATGATGTGTTTATGCAACAATACCATGGTCCTATCCCTGAATTTTATAAACGCTACATCGATGATGGACTTGGTGCAACCTCCATGCCCATCAGTGATCTCCATGTCTTCATCACAGCAGTCCAGAACTTTCATCCGACTATCAAGTTCACCACGAAAATATCTGAAAAGCGCATCACTTTCCTCGACATGAGTCTCTCCATCTCCCATAACTCGAGGATCACCAGGATTGCGAATCAGGCGCTGTACCAGCTGTGATGTTCCAGCCCTTTGTTACGATCTCCACTTGTAACGGCTGCCAGACACCGACCTTCGTCTTCTGAATGAGACTCCTCAGCAGGCCACGTTGGTCTGGTCCTGTCAGTCCATTGTTTCTCTGGCTGAGATTATCGTCCGCCATTCTGAGTGGTGTCACCACCACGGGGAGCCCATTGCGTGGGCAGAAATAGTTAGATAGATAGATAAATGGATAGATAGATAGATAGATAGATAGATAGATAGATAGATAGACAGACAGACAGATAAACAGATAGACAGACAGAAAGACAGATGGAATAGATAGATAGATAGATAGATAGATAGATAGATCATTATTATATATAGATAGATAGGTAGGCAGGAGGTAGTTGGGTAGATATCCATGTCATCAGAGAGAGAGAGAGAGAGAGAGAGAGAGAGAGAGAGAGACAGTGCCCTTATGTTCACAGGAAGATGTACAAAATCAAGGTGGTGGTGATTCTGCTGTTGTCCCTGCCTGTCCTCTCCATCACTGACCCTGTGGTCGGCACACCAAGCCTTCGTCGTTCCTTAAGTCTGAGAGGTAGGCTGACTGACCTCGCTTGGTTTTTGTTGTTGTTGTTGTTGTTGTTGTTTTTTTAATCAGTGTACGACTGACAGGACACAGCAGGGACAGCACGACAGAGTGGACAGTACCGCAGGGCAGGACAGGAGAGAGGGAAGGGGCTGAGTGAGTGTCAGGATTTGGTTGTCTACCCTTTGGGGCTTACTTTCTTTTTTTCTTTTATAGTAGTAGGTTCCTTCTCTTTAAGTAATACCGAGTTGGCTGTGATGCCTTTTGACCCATGAGACACACACACGTCCCGTTTGGTGACTCTCAGTTCAGGTGCTGTTGGTGTGTGAGCTGTTTGGGGCCCAGACCGCCACTGTGCTTTTATTATTATTATTTTTTTTTTTTTTAGCCCGTTTTGTTGTCCTGCCTGTGTGGTTGACGTCTACATCAGGAGTAGCGTCTTGATTCCTCTTTCCTCGGCAGAGGAGTACCACCCATCCCCGTCCCTCTCCTGGTACGGCCAGCTGACGTGGAGTGGCTGGTACACTGAGCTTTATGACAAACCTTCACGCGACGGTACGGTGAATGCGTGGTGAACGGGAGCAGCAAGGTGCGAGCGCTGAGTGGACTGGGGCTGTGAATCACACTTGAACCCTCAACCTTGGACAGCAATTTACAGAGTCCCCCCCCCCCCCCCCCCCCCCCCCCCCCCCCCCCCCAAGGCTGTGTACTGAACAGAGATTTCTTTTGTGAGCACTGAGGGTTAAAAAGAGCATTGTAACTGCATTTTTTTGGTCAGCACCGAGTCCTCTTACAGACTGATCTTCCAACGAGAGGCTCCCTATTTTTTTTTTTTTTCCTGTATAGTGAAGTTGTTTTTGGTCGGCTGGAAACTGGACGTGTACCCACGAAGCTAAGCTTTGAAATAAAGGAATCCTGCGCAAGATTTCGGTAGTTTCCACTGAATTAGCTCGTCCTTTGTGACTCCTCTTGGACTGCTTTGCTGAGTTAGGAACTATACGGTGGTCACGAAGAACGCAATAACGTAACATTGAATCAGAAATAAAACCACATGTTGGTGACAAGCTATAAAAGGATTCAGTGTGTTCCAGGTGAAGTCTTTCATATGGTATGGTGTACTTTGCACACGTCTTTCAAGTCTAGAGTCTGGATCATGTCGTCGAGCGCTTTCATCTCAACTTCACGATGATGTTGTCCTGAAATTACGTCAAATTTCTTGTTGATTACGCGATTCAAATCGTTTAATAGCGTCACGTTTTCGTCGCTAGTATTGTCAGGAACTTCTCGCAATGTCTCGCGAATAATAGGGTTTTTTTTTTTTTGCGTACTATTTGGATTACATACATTAGCCAACTTAAATTCAATGTCATAACGCACCAAAGCAGGACACTGACAGCTTTGTCAGTGTCCTGCTTTGGGTCATTTCTAGTTTAACATCTCTAGAAAAATGTTCAGCCTGTAGTATGAGCTCCCCTTGGCTTTGATTTGTCCCTTCACTTTCACAAATTGTCTCCCCTCATTACTTTTTCCTTGGAAATGAAATTTAAAGTGTGTGTGTGTGTGTGGGGGGGGGGGGGGGGGGGGGGGGGGGAATCATCCGTTTAAAAAAAAATCAGAAGAAAATACACCTGTACATATACATGGAATTTTTAAAAATCTTTTTGTCTTATGTGTAGCCAGTATGAAACCCATTCCTCACAGTCCTGTCTTGAAGTCAGTTAGTCTAGCCTTGACGTCCAGGTGTGTGGAGGCATGGTATCATGAAGCTGATGTCAGACGTCAGCAGTCATGGTGTCAGGGAGTCTCACTGGGTCATGGTCTGTTCTTGGGCTGTTGGGGGCGTCCTGTCATTTGGTCCATGCCGTTTCTTCGCCCGTGCCTCTGGGCTGAGTTGATTCTGTGGACCAAACTAGGGCCGGGTGTTGCTCACCTGCTA
>JADBJO010024072.1:0-2500 GCA_016801955.1 Conus betulinus | reverse complement strand
TCAAGAACTATTATGTAGCGTAGATGTTGTTAGAAAAATTGAAAATGCCATAGATATGATACAATCCGACGTAAATGAAGCTTTGAACATGTTTAATGAGTGTGTAAAGGAATGTGCGAAGTATGAAGAAGCACATACGTGTCAATAGAAATGACAGATATGATGATTGTATGATGAAGAGTGCCGAATCAGTAAACTAAAAGCTAGAACATTATTAAGAGTTAGCTGTCGTACTCATGATCCACAAGATAGAGTGGCTTATTGTATTGCAAGGCGAGAATACAAAAAAATGTTAAAAAGAAAGAGAGAAAAGAGTATAATAAGTTCTTAATAGATAAGTTGATTTCCTCAGTTAAATGTCAAAAAGACTTCTGGGAGACTGTTCAGAAAGTATCTTTCAAAAGAAAACAACCAAAGAATAAGATAACTAGCGATATTTGGTTTCATCATTTCCAAAATTTGTTAGAACAGAATGTCAGTGACAGTGTTAATGAAGAAGTGGTGGATGTTGATGTGGATAGTTCATTTAATCGTCCAATATCCATAGAAGAGGTTACTTTAGCTATTAGAAAACTGAAAAATGGCAAGTCAGCTGGCCCAGATGGTCTTATTGGAGAATTATTTAAATGCAACACAGCAGGCTGTGCTATTTTTTCATAAATTATTAATAAGTTATTTAATGAGGGCTTGTACCCTGATAATTGGTGTGAATCAATTATTTTGCCTATATTTAAAAAAGGCGATGTGGACAATCCCATAATTATAGAGGAATTTCCCTTAGTGACATTAGCAGTAAACTATTTGGAATAATCATTAATAGGAGAATACAAGAATGGGTTGATGAGAATAATATAACCGGGGAACAACAAGCAGGATTCAAAAAGGGTTATTCGACCGTGGATCACATGTTTACTTTGTTGGCACTTATCCAAAAGCAGTTTTCTCGTAATCGCAAGCTATATGTTGCTTTTATAGATTTCCAAAAGGCATTTGATTCAATCAATAGAAATATACTTTGGCCAATACTACAAAAAAATGGTATATGCGGTAAACTCTATAGGTGTATCAAAAGCATGTATAATGTTGTTAGAGCTAGAGTCCGTTGTGGAGGTAAACTGACAGATTTCATTAACTGTACAGCTGGGGTCAGACAAGAGATGCATGTAGTCCAGTTTTATTTTCATTGTTTATAAAATGAACTAGCTGT
Source organism: Conus betulinus (assembly GCA_016801955.1). NCBI lineage: Eukaryota > Metazoa > Mollusca > Gastropoda > Neogastropoda > Conidae > Conus > Conus betulinus. The sequence continues at coordinate 1,293 of JADBJO010024072.1, read as the reverse complement.
AGAAGTTATTAATAATGGTAGACATGGTGCCTTGGTGTCTCTTGATACCTTAGAGTTGTTTATTCTTTTATTAGCTGATGATATTATTTTAATATCAGAAACGCCAGTTGGTCTACAGACTCAGTTGAATAATTTACGACGTGCAGCTGGTACACTTCAATTAAAAGTTAATATGTCAAAAAGCAATATCATTGTGTTTCGTAAGGGGGGCTATCTTGGTGCAAGGGAAAGATGGGTTTATGGTGATGTTGATATGCCAGTTGTTAATGCATACAAGTATTTAGGTATAATGTTTTCTACACGGTTGAGTTTCACAGGTGCTTGTAAAGATTTGGCAAGTAGGCAAAGAATGCTTTACTATGTATTATGAAAAAGTTGTATGTTTTGAATAATACATCCTTTAAGTATTCATTAAGTTATTTGATACCCAAGTACAGCCCATTGTACTTTACGGCTCTGAATTATGGGGCTTAGACAAAGCTGCTACTTGTTGCGAATCTGTACATTTATTTGCTCTAAAAAAGTTTCTTGTGTAAAACAGACGTACGCCGAATGATATGATATATGAGAAACTAATAATCGCTACCCAATATTTGTTTTTTATCTGCTGTAAATGCATTCGATATTGGCTTAAATTATTGCAAATGGGTAATGATAGAATTCCTAGAAAAGCCTACAATATGCTTCTAGATATGGACTCTAAAGGTAAAAAAAACTGGGCCTCCAAAGTTCGTATTTGTTTGACAGAATATGGGTTTGGATATGTCTGGTTAAATCAGGGAGTGGGAAATATCAAAGCATTATAAGTATCTTCAGGCAACGATTAATAGATTGTACATGGCAAAAATGGTCTGACCACATTCACAATAGTGATAGATTTAGTTTCTATACCAATTTTTGCAGTGTGCATGATTTGAAACCCATATTTGACCGCTAATATTGATAGACATTTACAGTATGTTACAACACGTTTCGATTAGGAATATCAGAATTAAAAGTGCACCTTTATAGATACAGAATGGCTAACAACGAGGATTTGATTTGTCCATTATGTAAAGTAGCACAAGAAGATGAAATACATTTTGTTCTTTGCTGTCCAGTTCTTAATGGTATTCGTGAAAAGTTCATCAAACCTAAATATTATAGTCAACCGTGTTTATTTAAATTGTGTTTATTAATGTCTTCTCAATCAGTTGAAGTTGTTAGAGGTCTTTCAATGTTTCTTTCAAAGGCATACAAGTTCAGAGAAACTGCCACATCTTAAGAATTTGTTTGTATTACCATTGTTATGTT
>JADBJO010024071.1:10000-25645 GCA_016801955.1 Conus betulinus | reverse complement strand
AAGGAAGGAAAACTAGGACTGTCGCATCACACCAGCGCAGTGCGCGAAATGTGTTAGAGTCGCGGGCTCACGGCTGACTGCAGGCGTGGGTTTCAGAGTCCCATCAAAGCCATGTGGGAATTTTTCTGCCCGACCACTATGACCCCGAGTTGAGTTTGCATTAGCGCTCAGTGGGGGGACTGGGACCACACAGTCGAGTTGCATATTTATAAACGCGATAAATCTTGAGAGTGTTGCCTCAAATTTCCTGACTGACACTGCAGGGTGTCTGTATCTCGCAGGCCTGGTTGCCGCCCGAAGTATTATGAAGAAGGGGTAAGGGAGAGTACAGCCTTGTCCATGCAGTCTCAGACCCCTTCATCGCTAGCATCACCTGATCATCCTCATAGAAGAAGATAAAAAGAAAATATGTCACGTGTCAGGACACCCTTCATGTTGACAATGCTCTGTCAGGATATCCAGGAGAAAAATCATCATCCTTGCTTATGTAGGAAATGAAGTATTACTCAATGACAGCCTGCAATGTTGGCTGGCATTAAACATAAGTAATGATACGTTACTAATTGTCTGGAAGGCTCAAAGCAAAGGAAACGACTCTTCCAATTATCTGACATGACATGGTTTATGACCCGATGACAATAATCTTTTTGATTTGTTTTTATTTGTTTTATTATTACATTTTTTTTGTTTTTGCGACATGTGTCTTGATCGGACAATTCTGATTTTCATAACAAGTTCACCGATCCAGACATGTGGGACTGATGTTGTCAATTTGCTTCTTCCAGAGCGGTTTACTGCCGAAATGTAAACAAGAACGGCCATTGTCTAACTTCTCTGATGGTATCCCTCATTATGTACATATCCTCTTGCTCTACATTGTCTCCTGTTCATTGATGAGAACAAATCCTAAACGCACAACAGCGTTTCTATTTTAAGTGATAATATGTGAGGTATCCAGCTCTATACTTTTGTTGTCAGACATATGCAACAGTGGTTTGCAAAGTAGTCCCCCCCCCCCCCCCCCCCCCCCCCCCAAGAAATCGAGGGCTGACTGCCCAGAACCCAGTATCTCATATATATATATATATATATATCTATATATATTTATATATATATATATATGAGATACTGGGCTCTGGCAAGTCAACCCTCGAAATCATGGGTAATCTAGACATAACACATCTGAAACGGATTAGGGAGAGATAAACTGTAAACTTACGTCCTGCATTTTCAAGTTTGGATGCCTATGCCCACCTTCTGAAAACACAGAACGAAGCAAAAATAAAACTTTAACAGCACACACACACACACAACACACACACACACACACAATCACAAATACAAAAAGAAAACAGGTAGCTTGGCTTGGTTGGTCTGATGAGAAAACATTAAAAAACCTCTTCAACCAGATAAAGCATGTTGTTGATGAGCATATTACAAATCAAAGAGCGATGATGAATAAATAAATACATAGCCTGGATAGATAAACTATATTATGAATAAAAAAGATATGTAAATAAATAAATACACAAATGAATTATGCATACCTAATAAAAATAACCAGCTCTGCACGTGGCGGTAGGCAGTATAGCTTTGAGTCTGATTAGAAGCATTAATCTGCGGATTTATCTCCCCCCCCCCCCTCCCTCCCTTTTATATTTCTCTTTTTTTTTCCAGCCCGTGACTAGTACTGCTGCTGAATGATTAACTGTGCAATGGGTATAAAACAGGAAATCAATGGATAAAACTGAAAATACCCTGTCGATGACCATCTGCTTGCCCGTGTTCTTGACAATGTTGCTCAGGTTTTAAGAAGAATTCTTAGTGAGTCAGCCCCAAACAAAGCGCACACAAATCACAAGACAAAACACGACGCGTTCAGACTTCGTAGGTCTTCTTCAGGCAAGATACACAACCTTCGGGACAATGGAAAAAGAAGAACGAGCAGTCACTGATCTTCTCGTATTGACGCGAGATAGGCGTTGGTTGTGACCTTTAGGGGTATAGTTTGTCCTTATTTTCGCCGGAGGTCACTAAGAATTATACTTGGCATTGGTTTCAGTTTCCGCCTGCGCTGATCTCACTTTGAAATTGCGTGCTGTTCAGGTTTTCCTGTTAACACCGTAAGTTGAGCATTTCATAGGCCGGATTGGAATCCATTGTGGAAGGAAACGCACAGCAGAGTTTGGCGTGTAATTCAGCTCAGACAAAAACAGGGTCTACTATGCAAAAGCATCATTTCCGTCGTCTCTCATTGATCATTCTTTCAAATCAATGTCGACCTTGTGTGGTGGCGTTTAACCTAATACAAGTACAGTGACCACAGTTCCCACGTGTTCTCCGCATCATTTTCATCATCCACATTGATCATCTTTTCAAACAAAGGCCGACTTTATGTGGTGGCCTTTAATCTGTAACTTTACGGTGACCACAGTTTCCACAGCTTCTCACAATCCACAGCTGTGGGCAGTTTGAGTTCAATTCTCCAGTGTTTTGCAAAGTTCATGCGTTGTTCAGTGGTTTTTAGACTGATGTGTGCGGGCGCCGCTCGGAGTGCAACAACCTGCGATGCTGATTATAAGCGACAAGGGCGGGGGATGGATGGGTAGGGCGGAAAAAAAAAAAGGGGGGGACGGGTGGTGTGGGGCTTAGTAGGCTATGTCCACATGGGGATTAGAGTAGGAACCACTTTAAACATCGCAGGATTCAGCTGCAGCGCAGATGGATTTGCTCATGTAGAGTTTTTAAAACCATGTTCCAAGACTACTGTAACCAAAGAACACAGGTCTGTGCCGTTTGTTGCCTACAGCCCTTCGTTTTACACCCAGTCTGTTATTTTAGAAGGGTGAAGAAGCTCCGTGATGCCTTCCATGTCACGCAGCGCTCACAGTGAAACCTTCTTAGAGTGTTGGGACTGCATGCTGTGAGACATAAACACTTTACAGCAGACTCCAGGAAACCTTGTTCAGAAACGTCCCACCTGATGCGATCTTTGACTTTCTGAAAGAGATTGATGTTTCTCATCTGATCTAAGAATTTACGGGAGAAAGATTTTTTTTTTTTTAACATTTCAGTGTGTTTTTAGAAGGTGTATTGGTCAAGGATTGTGTGAGTGAGTTTTTGTTGTTTGTTTTTGTTATTTGTGAGTTGAGTTGACTTCAACTCGGGTCACAGCCTCGATATGGCCCTTTGCGGTCGGCTGGGCTATAAGAAACATGACCATTACTTACCTCAGGTAGACTGTCATACGATGGATGACCCCCAATACTGATTGCTTTGTAGGGTGAGAACTAAACGATGAGAGTGGGAGAAATGGTGCCAATAGGGCAGCGAAGAGGAGACAATTCAGGACAGCAACAAACAATGTGTGTGTGTTATGACTGATTGATCACACTCGGCAGTAGTACAGGGCCACGTTTAGCAGCAGAATCGACAGCAAACCTGATGACGAAGCCGGAAACCTCAATGTTGTCTGTGTGCCCCCAGAGCTCCATGATTTCTGAACTCCACCTCTACAGTTTCTACTGAAAGTGTGGTTTTGTTCTTCAGTGCAGGTGTGGTGTGGCGGAAACAAGAAAACGGTTATGAACAAAACAAAACAGAATAAGTCAGAAACTAAAACGTGTATCTGGATTTGGTTATTTCATGTTTGCATGTGTGTTTCCTTTTGTGGTCGATGCCTAATGTGCCCCACAACTCAGTGTGTGGTGTGTGTGTGTGTGTGAGAGAGAGAGAGGACGGAGAGAGAGGCGAGAGGAGAGAGAGGAGAGGGAGGGAGAGACGGAGAGAGGGAGGTGAGGGAGACGGGAGAGGGAGGACAGGGGAGCAGACAGAGAGAGAGAGAAAGAGAGAGAGAGAGAAGAGAGAGAGAGAGATGAGACAGAGAGAACGAGAGCACAGCTATACTATGGAAGAGGAGTTCACTGATGATGAAGAGTTCGTGATAGGTTTGAGAGAGAGCAGAGAGTATTGTTCGAGTGCAATGTAGTGTTTACAGAGTTTTAGAACGCTTACTATGCGTGTGTTAGTCATGCGATTGTGTGGTGTGTGCAATGTGTGATGTACGTGTGGTCTGATGTGCGTGTTGTGTGTGAGAGAGTGAGAGAGAGAGAGGAGAGACAGGATGAGAGGAGAGATTGAGAGAGAGAGAGAGAGAGCGAGAGAGATGAGAGCGCCATGTGTTTGAATCTATATGAGCGTGTTTTATGTCCGGTCTCCATTAACCATCAACAATGCATTGCCTGGAGATTCCATTTGGTGATGTGCTCACTAGAACAAAATGAACTAATGTCATTTGTAAATACTCGCCATTGTCATGTGTAATTCGCGACAGTGAGTCGAATAGGCAAATCGTCTTTCTTATTATATCATAGGAGTAGGATCAGCTTTTATTATGCCAACATATTACAGGCGTCTTTAAGAAATATTACAGTTCTTTTCTTTGGAATAGAATCTGAGTCTGCGTTATGGAATAACATCACATTTGTTATTAAGAATGACAATAGCAGCTTTCAGTGCAAATGGCATCATAAATGGCATCACTGACTAGTATGGTACTTGTTTTCATGGGTTATAGCAAGTGCATATCTCATCACTTATGAAAAAAGGATCAACGTTCTTATGGACTAACATTACAATTGTTCATGGGTCACACCTGTCATATCAAACCAGGTCATATGGGTCACACACGTTGAATCATTAGTGTTCAGTCAGATAACCTGGATTATATTACCCTTGTTCATATGGGTAACGTGAATTTAGAAACAACACACACACACACACACACACACACACACACACCACGCACGCACGCACGCACGCACTTCACGCACGCACATACAAATCACGCACATACTTATTATAATTTTAACTTTCACACACACACACCACACCACCACGCACACGCACACACACACCACACACACGCGCGCGCGCGCGCACATACATACAAACATGCGCGCGCGCGCGCCGCGCACACACACACGCACACACACACCACTGCACACACGCACACACACGCACGCACACACACACACACACACACATACACACACGCGCGCGCGCACACACCCCATACCACATGTGAATTTCCGACTGGGTTTGGAGCCTTGCTTGCATTCACAGGTGTCATCCACACAGACACTGTCCTTGACCAGGCAGCTGGAGACGGCAGTGGCACAGGAGGAACCGTACCTTCCCGCTGCAGGCGCTGTCACCACGGAGACATTAAAGCAAACGATTCTGATCGCTGTGCCATACGACCGCACCTCTACAAGACTGTAAAGCATGCCAGTCTAGCGAACTGCTTGAGGGAATCCGGAGTCCAGGCCCGGGATCCTCGCCACAGAAGTTGGAGAAGGGATTTGTAGGCTCATCAGCCTACGACACTCACAAATAGCTCGGGAGTTCAGGTAAGAAGAAGACCAGAAACCCGCAGGCAACGGCAGAGACAGCCGAAAAAAGTTCCAGCTGGATCTGGTCGAGGAGGAACAAACAACAACCCGGACTTCATAAGGCTTAAATCCCCCACTTACAACAGTTGTCCCCGTAAGCAGTGCCCCCAGTACACCCAGTGGGTTCCGAATCCCGGCTCCCTGAGCGCAAAAAAAAAAAAAAAAAAAACAAAAAAAAACGGCTGTCATTAGAAGAGAATGATGACTTGGTTGCCCCCTTAAGTGTAAAAGAGTTAGCGCCGAAATACTTGTGTGATGGATGTTTCTCTTCTGCTGTCAAACTCTCCTGGAATTTCTTCCTACATCACTGTCGTCTGGAGCATCATTTTTCGCGCTCATGTTCACACTATGTGCTAACTAAGTACGACGACACAAACAACAACAAACAACAACAACAACAACATTACCATTGTTACCTCACGTCAATCTTGCTGGCAAAGCAGCCTCTGTATGAATTCTGGTTAGACACGTATGTCTGGCTTGAGCTTGTATAAAAAAGTAGGTCAAAGTAAGCATGTAGGTCCAGCTAAGAACTGATAAAGTGTTAAGCATGTAGTAAGAACTGATAAAGTGTTAAGCATGTAGTAAGAACTGATAAAGTGTTCAGCATGTCGTAAGAACTGATAAAAGTTGTTAAGCATGTATAAGAACTGATAAAGTGTTAAGAATGTAGTAAAGAACTGATAAAAGTGTTTGTTAAGCATGTCGTAAGAACTGATAAAGTGTTAAGCAGGTCGTAATAACTGATAAAGTGTTAAGCAGGTCGTAATAACTGATAAGTGTTAAGCAGGTCGTAAGAACTGATAAAGATGTTAAGCAGGTCGTAAGAACTGATAAAGTGTTATGCATGTAGTAAGAACTGATAAAGTGTTAAGCAGGTCGTAAGAACTGATAAAGTGTTCAGCATGTAGTACACTGTCAGTTCCTACATCTTGCTTTCCAGGTTACTACTATGTCAGAGAAAGCGGGGGAAAGACTGCGCACTGGGATCATTTTGGGGGGCACAGCAAGACCTTTTGATGAAGCAGGACTGTACTGCTTTTACACATCAGTCCAACAGCAACCAAGGGAGGCCGCAGGATGCATGCAGCAGTCTTCGGTTGATGGTGGTGTGTTTTTGCTCGTCGGCTCTGCAGTCATGAAATATGGGCTGGAGCACCCCTGGGGGCCCTTCCATGGGGACATTGTTGTGTCGTATTTGGTGGCCACACAATGGCATCTGTTACTAAGCAGTTATGTCCCCTGACGTCTTTAGGAAATGGCCTGTGCGTGCCAGCACCCACTGAGATCACAATGCAAGCTCTGAAGGGTGGTGCATAATTCCTCCCTCCCGACTGGTTAGTTTGGAAGTTGAGGCCAGCACACTGTGTCCCATGACATTTTTGGGTGTATCTGTTCCTTGTCTGCCCTTCGGCTGACTCTGAGGAAAGGCCCAGTGACGACGAGGGAAGATTCGATCACCTCAGGGACAGTGCTATTGACGGTAGGAAACTCTGCAACTAGAGATCCTCTTCAGGGGGGCATCATTCCCATGCCATTATCTTACCTATGCTTCACGCAGTATTTCATGCTTCGTACAGTACGCTTCATGCAGTGTTTTTTTTTTTTCACCATGTTCATTATTTTCAAGCCAGTGTCGATTACAACGCGCCTCCTGCCAAACTCTCTCAAACGCTTCTTGAAAGCCACGAAGAGACGTAGCAGAATTGCACAATTCCCTCTGGTGATGGAGATGCTCTTTGCCAAGAGTAGGCGGTAACAGATCTGTTCGATTGTATTTCTGCTTTTGTCAAAATCCACCTGGTTGTTCAACAATAATAGCAAACACCCTGCGGGGTGGTAAAACGATTCAGGTTGATCAAACTGATAGTGCAGTATATCTGGTCGTGTTGCGATTTCCTTTCTTGGGATTTCCTTGAAGTCGCAGTGTGGCTGCCCACGTGGCCGGGTAATCAAAAACGGTCACATACGTAAAGTCCTCATCCCTAGCTGATGCATTTGTACCAGTGTTCAAGTACTTAGGCTGTTCAGATGATCCTTGAAGACTTTTAGCCAGGGTACGACAACACGAACAACAACAACTTTCTTAGGATTGGTCACATTAGCCATTTTAGTGCCCGGTGTGAGCCGTTGTAATGACCAATCTGTCACCCCTGCCCAACTTGCCGCCCGGTGACAGATTGGGTCTCAAGACCAGGACCAATCTGTCGCCCATTCTAAGTTTTTGAGGGGACGACAGATTGGGTCGCACTTCACTGTCCAATATGTCGCCCCTTGGCCAATTTGTCGCCAACTTACCTTGCTCTCAATAAGTTGATGCTGGGCCACCGTTTCTCTCATCCCACACTTTCTCTCACTTTAGGAGAAAGTGTGGGGGCTCACTTTCTCACTTGAGAAGAAAGTGTGGGATTGAGAAAAAAATATGGTCCTTCCCTATCGCGCATTTTCTCCCATGTGAGAGAAAGTATGAGGGCGCCCCCACACTTTCTCCTGATTGTGAGAAAAAGTGTGGGAAGTGCCCCATTTTTTTTTCATTTATTTATTTTCAATTTCGTTATTAGTTTCTTGTCTTTCCTTAACATCAAACTAAGAGCCAAATGATAATAAAATCTCTAATAAAAGTGATGAAATGAAACAGGAGTTTATTGCTGTTTTTCTACTGAATGGTCAAATTGATAAATCTTCAGCGTGCATAATCAACCAGAAAAATCAAACATGCAAGTGTCAAGTAGTTAAATCAACTAGTTATCAAATCAAAATAACAGAATTCACGCTGGAAAGTAGGCAAAGACATTTTTTTTTCAATGTTGCTATGTTATGTTATTTATTTTTTTTTTATGGACATGGCATTAAACATTGGCCATAAAACGTTACCTGTCCAATACTCTCCCTATTAAATGGAGTGACCACGAAGTAGTTCAGTTGATTGTAAAATCCAAATGTATACTAGTTAGCCTGCGTGCTATTCTAATGGTAACTTTATAATATTCACAATCCTAGAATATTCACAACCTGGTCAGTGCCAAAACCAGTGGTCAACTTCATGAAAATTTCACGTTTTCACTGTTCACTGCATATTGGTGTGTTTATAAACGCTTCTGTATAGTTTACAATATAGATGTCTGGTGGTCAACAAGATTGACCAGTGGTCAGTTTCATGTAGATTAATATTTTCCTGAGTTCACTCCACAAATATGTTTACTGCTTTCTTTTTTTTAATGTAGAAGACCAGTGGTCTGCAAGAAAGACTAGTGGTCAGTTTTATGTCAATTTCATATTTTCACTATCTCATTCTGTATTGATGTGTTATAGGAGTGTACATGCTTCTTAAAACGTAGTATGACTAGTGGTTAGCAACAATGACCAGTGACCGTTTGGAAATCGTAATTGCTTATTGTTTATCATACGAATATTTCTGTGCTTCTTGCAGTTTAGATACCAGTTGTCAATGACAATGACCAGCGATCAGTTTGATGCCAATTCCACATTTTAAAAAAAAACATGTTTGACATAATATTGTCGTGGTTTGGGCGTTTCCCTGATCCTTACAACGCAGATGACCGGTAATCAGCAAGAATGACCAGTTTTCATTGTCATGTAAAATTTCATGTTTCTCTTTTTGAATTGTATTGTGTGATGAGCGTTTTTTCCACACCTTTCATGATGTAGATGACCTGTGGTTACTTTGATGTAGTATCTATCTATCTATCTATTATCTATCTATTTTTTTTTTTGATATGTACGTTTCTTCTTAATGTGATGTAGGTCAAAATAGGATGTATAGCTTCTGTATCAAAGAGATCATGAACACACATGCTGAAATGACCTTGTACAGTAAAACCTGGTTAATTGAAAGAGCCTTGAAACACCTATGGACGTCTGATTATCCAAAATTAAAATTTTCCGCGTGTTGAGTTAATCTAAATTTTTGCCCAATCTAAAACCAACTCAAAGTAAACCTAACAAATTGAAATTAAATGAGCAAGTCAAGGATTAGTCCCGAGAAATGTCAATTAACTGGGCTTGTCTGCAGCGTTTGCATTACTAGGAATCGAAAAGGATTGAGAGAGAGAGAGAGAGAGAGAGAGAGAGAGAGAGAGGAGAGAGAGAGAGACCAGAGTCAGAGAGGAGAGAGAGAGAGAGAGACAGACAGAGAGAGAGACAGACTAGAGAGACAGAGAGAGAGAGGACAGACAGACAGACAGACATGGAGAGAGAGAGAGAGAGAGCATGGATTGTGGGGTGGGTAGAGGGAAGGGGGGGAGCAGAGTTGAAGTGTGTACTTTGAATTAAGCAAGCACATATTTTCATCTTCTTTTTGAAAAAAAAAAAGATTGAATCCAGCACTTGAAATAAACTATGTTTTAGTCTGGTTGGGACCAAGATCTCACTTTCAGCTAACCGATAATTCAAAAGAAACAAATTTCAATTAACAGCGAGAAAGAAGAACTCTGGCTGGTACTTTCAAAATCCTTTTCACCATCAATTTGGAAGAGCTTCTAGCATGGTGCCAATTCTCATGCTCTGTCGATGTGAATACAGACTCTGAGTTTTTATATTGTTTTTATTTCTAGCTTTTTTTTTTTTTTTGCTTTTTCTAGACTAAGAAAACGTGTGCTAGGTGTCTGCCAGAAGTGACTATCACAAAAGGAATTGGCACAATAAACCCTCACAAAATATTAGAAGTGAACTGGCCCCAATACCCTGGAGTTACGGCGGCCGCAATTCTTTATTACCCCGCCACAGGAGTAAAAAAACACTCCAACTTCAAAAGCAGTTCGCTGTGACGCTGTGTTTTTCTATCCGCTCAAATATTCCCTCTTTAATCATGATGTCTTCCCTATAAGGTCTATCCCATCAAAATATGCAAAACCCGGGCCCAATCTGTCGCCGGGCGACACAGATTGGTCCTGGTTTGAAGACCAAATCTGTCCCCGGGCGACAAATTGGGCAGGGGCGACAGATTGGTCGTTAACAAGCCGCCCCTCAGTGTGCCAGATGTGGTTGCAGATGACAGTTAGGTTATCAACGACTGCCTCCCCCACCATGTGTTCAGAGTTCTGCAGATATGGTGTGCACGCCAGCAGCTTTTCCACATTTCAGCCATTTTGTTTGCTGGTACAGATTTTTCCATGGAGTATCATAATGTCCTCCTCAGTTCAGTAAAATATCGTTTGCTTCGTTTATTGTAGCGTTCACAGCACTGCACACGTCCCCTAGTCTTCCTGTGTGAGACAATGACATTCTTTCTTCTAGAACAGTCATAATTTGACTTGTTGTTTCTGTATGGCTCAGTCCTTTACAATCTTAACAGTTTTTTCTTTGTCGTTGATGCCTGGGTCTTTCTCATTGTCTGCAGATGGTTTTCTGATCCAGATTTCTTCTCCATTCTTCATTACGTATATCGTGAAATTGATTTGTTGTTTACAGCCTTGCATCCCTTCCATTTCTCAAATGGTCAGGGTATTAAACCATGAGCACAATGAAGTATTCAGCGTGCAAAGCCAACACACAGCAGGTTAACAACATGACAAACAAAGTTATTCCTGTAGGATCTACAAGGGCCTCGTTGAATACGAAGCCTTTCCTCTGAATCTACCAAACGTAAAATGCGGAAGATTAACTCCGATGGGTGCTTACAATGAAATTACTAAAAAGCGGTGACTGTGACGTTAATCATACATAACTGAGGTGTTAAAAAACAGAAAACGAACGAAAAACAATAACAAACAAACAAAAAAAACACACAACACACACACACACACACACACACACAACACACAAACACACACACACACACACACATTCAACAGAGATGTGATCTCATCAGGATTGGCACCAGCGCTCATGACTAGCAAGTAGAAAGGGGAAGATACATGAACATTACAAGACAAGACAAAACAAAGCATGCTCAGCGTGGACAGCTGTTCTGGATACAGGCTACTAAGACTGAAGCAAACAGCACAGCTATCAAAAGGCAGGCCACGCCCACAAGTTATGTACCCAAGTGAAAATACTAGACAATGACGTCTACACATTCATATTGAAAAGTATGTCAATGGTTACATAATTATGAAAAGTCAGTAATGGCTCCTTATATGGGTAAGTTGCCCAAATGAATTACGATCTTACATTAGTTATGATTTCTCATAACACCATTCTATGTCTATAGATCATTTAGGGTTCAAAAGTCAATCAAATCGGAGTCTGAGTCACACACACACACACACACACACACACACACACACACACACACACACACACACGCACACACACACACGCACACGCGCGCGCAGCCCTCGTACCACACACACACACACACACACAACACACACACACACACACACACACGCACAGGCACGCACGCACGCACACACACACACACCACACACACACAGCACGCACGCACATGCACGCACGCACGCAAGGTAGCACCCACGCGCTCACACATACACATGCACACTGTACACATGCACACACCCGTTTGCACACAAATGAGGTCATACCGCAGATGGCACCATATTGAGAAGAAATTTCCGGTTTGCAGACACATACACCTTCAAGACATTCGGCACCAGCAATGCACGGATCATTTGTCTGTGCAAAGTTACATAGGTCTCCAACGCCATATTCTACACACACACACACACACACACACATGCGCGCGCGCGCGCGCGCGCAACACGCACGCACACACAACACACACACACACACACACACCACACACACACACACACATATATATATATATATATATATATATATATATATATATATATATATGAATATATACACGCGCGCGCCCGCGCAACACGCAACGCACGCACACACACACACACACACACACACACACACACAGCACGCACGCACGCACGCACGCACGCACGCACACACACACACACACACCACACAACACACACACACACGCACACACCCACACACTTTGTATTTGCTAAGCCAAACCCATGTGTTGTTGCTGTTGTGGTAAGATCAGTTTATATAAAGGATGTGATGGGAACTGTGTCCTGTGTGGGGCCATCCTGCATCATATAACTCATCCCGCACGTGTTTAATTGACCTTAAGGTCAGGTAAGGTCATGTTGCTTGTAGCCCAGCCGACCGCAAAGGGCCATATCAGGGCTTTCACCATGTAAAATCAACTCACAAGTCATTCATTCACACAACTCTTTAAAATACATCTTCTAAAAACCCATCCGAAATTTTGTTAAATATCTTTCATTGTAAAATCTCAGATTCAATGAAAAATGTTAAATGACCTTATCGCCAAAACGCTACGCATTTAACAAGGAAAAAAAATCAGTCTTTATTGTTGAAGATAGGGGGATCGTCGTGAAGATAAGCTATGTTTGAGGCTTATGAACATTTCTGTTCTCGAGGCACATTTGTAAAGCATGCACACAACAACGACAAAAAAGCGAATATCTAAAGAAACACATTTAGTGTACACTAACATTATTATGAAGCGGCCAACAAGCCCACAAAAACGGTCGTCGTATACGGGTGGGGGGATCACAAAACATGAAGTAAACGACGTTGGTCAGACTGGATTTATGTTCTATTTTCAAAGTTTATTTAAGTCTCTGGTATGAAAATCTCAAAGATTTCATTTTAAGACTGATCACTCCCGTATTTTCTAAATCTTTTAGTAAGCCATTTTTTTTTCATACTTGCATTTAAAATTCTGCTAATTAGCACTGAACGACACACGACGCATGTATCCGAATATTGGTTACGACAAACACACAGTAAGAAACCTGCTACTACTCCAGGTCCCCACTAGATTTCACCTCGGCCTTTTCCAATGCCTGTACAATTGAAGGTGTTCCTTTCATCACTTCTGATAGGTTTTGTGTTGTTGTTGTTGTGTTGTTTTTTGTTTTTTGTTAATGAGATTTTGCCGAAACATGCTTTATGCAGTCATTGCGCCCTCCATGAGCACAACTAAAACCTGTTTCGCTCAGAGTGCACCGTACGAAAGTAGCACCTTTTTTGAGCTTGGGACTAAGCACTTCCAAGTTTGCATAGTATGCATTCAGGAAAGTGTGCTCCCTCGTTTTGACAACCCTCTTGTCATCATCTAGCTCTTCATCACCCTCATTAGTGAATATCTGTGTCAGTTGCTCACTATGAATGGCCACCAACGGAACTAGGGACAATAAGTCGCGTCTTCGAACAGGAAAATAATACTTTTGCTTTGTTTTGCTTTGTTTTTGTTGTAGCCAATGTTGCCGATTTTCGTATTTTTGTCGTACTCGGCGTGTTATCGTATTTTCTAGTCAAATTTCGTAAAACACGCTTGTCTAAACAAACAAACAAACAAACAGACAAAAAAAAAAAAAAAAAAACACCGTAGGGCAGACATGTTGACACACACCCGCGGACGCAGGATTGTTACCCGATGCACTGAAAGAGGACAGCCACAACATAGATAATCGAATCTAAGATAGAGAAGTTGACAAATCCAAGTACCGATGCACTGAAAGAGGACAGCACATATAAGATAAACGAATCTAAGATAGAGAAGTTGACAAAATCCAAGTACCGATGCACTGAAAGACAGCACACATAAGATAATCGAAGCTAAAGACAATAGGAAGTTGACAAATCCAAGTGCCGATGACACTGAAAGAGGACAGCACACATAAGTGGCCGATGCGGAATTAAGAGAAGTTGGAAAATCAAGATTGCACTGAAGTAGAGCCTGAGGACAGCCACCATAAGAGATCGAATCTAAGATAGAGACAGTTGACAAATCCAAGTGCCGATGCACTGAAAGAGGACAGCACCAATAAGATATCGAATCTAAGATAGAGAAGTTGACAAATCCAAGTGCCGATGCACTGGAAAGAGGACAGCACACATAAGATAATCGAATCTAAGATAGAGAAGTTGACAAATCCAAGTGCCGATGCACTGAAAGAGGACAGCACACATAAGATAATCGAAATCTAAGATAGAGAAGTTGACAAATCCAAGTACCGATGCACTGAAAGAGGACAGCACACATAAGATAATCGAATCTAAGATAGAGAAGTTGACAAATCCAAGTGGCCGATGCACTGAAGATGACAGCATCACATAAGATATCGAATGAAGACTAAAAGTGACAAATCAAAGTATCTGAAAAAGTCGTCCGTGAAGAGAAGAGCGTAGCATTGTTACATTTCACAGGGAGCTAGTTCCACATACATGCTTCTGAGAATGTCATAATTTGAAGATATTAATTCTTGGTCTTGCTGACAATAACCGCTGGTTCGACCTAGAATTATTAGACTGTTTTGTAAACCATTCATTTTAGACAATCATGATGGGAGCTAACTGTTGGAGACTTTATGCATCGGTATAAAGCAGAGCTGTTCCGAACGATGTGATATTCTGAACTATTTTCGTCTTTTGTTTTGTCGGCAGATGTGGATCGGGTAAAACAACCACATTTGGCCGCACTCCTATACAGGGAGTCTTATTGTCAGATATAACCAGCGCAGTCACTTCATACAGTGGGAACATAAATGAACAGAAATATTGTGTGGGCATCGTAGAATATTTAACGGGAGCTGGTATCAGTGAAGTCCCTTAATTATCGTTTAAAATGATGCCCCCCACCCCTCTCCGAGATAATGTTGCAGATATAGTTGATGTGACCCTCCCACTGCAGTGATTGTCTAAAACTAGTCTTAATAATCCATACTGCATGACTTGATAGGTTTTGACATCTTTGATAGATAAAGCAAATGTAAAAAAAAAAAACAACTAGATGTAACAAAAAAAAAAAAAAAAAAAAAAAAAAAACAGATGATGGGTTTTTGTTTGTCGGATGGGATTTAACCATACACTCTTTTGTTGGTAGGATTTGAGAACGTTGCTGTGATATTCACGCCATTTTTTCTACTTCTATGAAACGTTGTTGTACGCGATCATTAACACTGTCAACATCATTGTCAGTCGCTGGCATAGTACAATCAGCAAACAATGCACATGCTATTTTGCCGCATGAAATGTGGTAGGTCATTAACAAAAGAGGGAAGGCCTAAAGTAGATTCTTCGTCGTGGTACTCCTTTCTCGACAAATATTTCAGTGGAATGGGATCCACTGAGTCAGATGCGTTGGTACCTGTCTTCAAGATAAGACTCGCAGATAGCTGTTGTTTGTGAAAAGTTTGGTATGCACACT
>JADBJO010024071.1:0-2500 GCA_016801955.1 Conus betulinus | reverse complement strand
AGTAATGGTATACAAAATATTTTGAAAAAGAAATCAAAAACAGTAATGACAATAACAATAGCACTAATACTAAATAAATAAATAGATAAATAAATAAATAAATAAATAAAAAAAATAAAATAAAATAAGGGAAAGGAGGAAGAAAAAGGATGAAGTGTAGAGGGGGGGGGGGGGGGGGGGGGTTAAGAGGGACAAAGAGGAGAAGGAGGACACAAACTATAGGAAGGATGGAATCTAATAGGCATATTAATAATTTTAATAATAACCATGATTGTAGCCATACAGCAATGACACTGATGATAGGAGGCTGGAGAAGTGATAGGTTGGAATGTTGGAAATATCGTAAAGTATAATGCTATTAATAATGGTAGTAAATACATATAACAGCTGTGACAGTTACTGTCTAGTTGATGTCAGTCTGAGCGAGGCGACAGTCTCGTTCCCTCTGCCGTTGATGCAGAAAGACGACACAACGTCACTTTCTCCATTCACTGCAGCGTTCAGCGTGAGTTATAAGGATAGATAGATAGATAGATAGATAGATAGATAGATAGATAGACAGACAGACAGACAGATAGACAGATAGATAGATAGATAGATAGATAGATAGAGACAGATAGACAGATAGACAGATAGATAGACAGACAGATGGATAGATAAATAGATAGATAAATAGATAAGTAGATAGGTAGCCAGATAACCTGATAGATAGATAGATAGATAGATAGATAGACAGACAGACAGACAGACAGACAGATAGATAGATAGATAGATAGATAGATAGATAGATAGATAGATAGATAGATAGATAGATAGATAGATAGATAGATAGATAGATAGATAGATAGATAGGTAGATAGATAGACAGACACACAGACACAGATAGACAGATAGATAGATAGATAGATAGATAGCTTTCCCCCCCCCCCCCTAAGTTCTAAGGTTCATGGGAATTGCATGGCCAGACAGAAAGACAGACAGACAGACAGACAAACAGACACTCACGGCACTTGCTTGCTACTTCATCACAGATCATGCCTGTAATGCATTCAGAATCCTTGCTGCATTCTTCATCTCCCACTTTCGCTGAAAACAAGCAACAACAACAACAACAACAACAACAACAACAACAACACACACACACACACACACACACACACACACACACACACACACACACACACACACACATGGTTTTCAATCAAAATCTATGAAAACTTTTACGACCAAAGAAATCCAACCGTCCCTGAAAACAACAACGTCCACAGACAAAGACCCTGAAGTAATCGTAATCCATTGTGGCATAAACGAAAACACACACACACACACACACACACACACACACACACACACACACACACACACACACACACTGATGCTACCAAGACAAGCAAAACCTTCACTGAAACAATCAAGGAGATCTCAAAAAGAAAACCCCCACTCAAAGATAACTGTTAGCAAAATCGCCCTGTTAAACACGAAGAGTTGGAGATGAAACGCAACCTGTTCAATGCGACCACCACGGCAGACCTATTTGACACCCCAAACGTGAGCTTCGTCAGTCACGACACTCTTCGGGCAAACACTGGAACCCAGCGTGATGGTATTCATCTGACATGGACGGGAACCAGCGTCGCTGTCCGTAACATCGGCAGACACCTCAACAGAATGTTATGGTCTAAACCCAAGAGGCCCCGGAAACAACACCCAGCACGGTATCCATCATGGGAAGATTCCTTTCACTACAATCCTAGGGATCTCGGCCGCCCCATCCATGGCCCTTGGTGGAACTATTTTGACGTGCTAGCACGGTGGGAATAAATACTTTTAAACAGTCTAAGATGCTGAAGACATTATTCTAGCACAATGATTTGTTATTTATTCAGCAAGAGAAATGTTTTTATCGTTGGAGATTGAATTTCAATTTTTTGGTGCCATTTTCACAATCCCTGAAATATTTCAGGGATTGTGATAAATGGCACAAAAAAATGAATGTCAAAAACTTTTACTACCCACCAATATACCAAAACAATGATGAGACGAGAAGGGTTGGTACCGCATTGTACATTCGACAAAGTGTTGAATATCTCGAAATAGATACACCTTTTTCAAAAGACATTAAAAACACAAATGCTTTTGCAGTAAATGCAAAATTCCATGGATCATTGATACTCAACGTATTGTCGGTTATTTGCCAAAAGGTCCTGACAATCAAAACACAGAGCGGATTCGTACTTTACAAGACCAAAACGATATGTGGCTGATTGTAGGTGATTTCAATTCACACGCCCCATTTTGGGATAATGGGTGCAAAACCATAATGCATAATAGATTCCTTGAAAATGTAGTAGACTTTTTACTCTGTGTACTGAATGATGGTAGTGTCACTCGAATCCCGGATAGTTCATATTATCGGGCTTCAGCGATAGACGTAACTTTCATGTCGGCTGCAATCGCTCCAAATTGTGAATGGGACACCATTTAAAGACTCCTAGGCAGT
>JADBJO010024070.1:0-25649 GCA_016801955.1 Conus betulinus | reverse complement strand
GGTAAGTAAGTTAAGAAAATACGACACTCAAGAGTAGATATTGATTGACGGAAGTGATTATATTCTAGTAATAGTCACTAACGAACCAAATGACTTAAACAGTAAAAGTCCGATGCGCCTCAATTGTCATGTTATTATGGCATATTAATATAACCTATTCAGGTACTTTAAACAAAACACCCTCCCTACTGTTTATTAAACACAGAAACTCTCACGTAGTATAATATTCTGGCTAGAGGTCAAAAAGGACAGACGTCCCTTCTTTTCTGAACTAAAAATCACAGAACCGCTAATTGCTATCAGAGTGTTGTGGGACTGTCCAGTTTTTCCCCCTTTTTTTCAGTATTGGGGCTTTTTTTTGTTGTTTTGTTGAGACACTCGAGAAATGATTATAATTCGATCTATTTCTAATATTCTACTATATTACTTGTGTGGTTAAATATGGTCTGCAATGCAATATCATTTCAAAAGAGCATCTTTTACTATTTTTCTCCGGTGTCTCACCATCAAATGATTTTTTTTTTTTTAAAGTCTAGCAAATTCTTTTGTTTTTCTCGTAGCATAATGTCCATCAAGAGCATAACTAATACAAGCGAGTATGGGAGAGAGACCCATAAAAAAATATTGCACTGGTTCTTTGTTTACGATTACAGTCATAATGCGCGTCTTCTGAACTGTCCACTTCCCATTCCATCCTCCCTCCATAATACTTGTTGACAGCAATTTCAGTCTTCCAAATGTAGCGACTGAAATGGCGGAGACGGGAATGCAAAATTTACGAAAAGATAGGGGGTTAGTTTTACCGCCCAAGGACATAGGATCAAAAACAAAGCACAGGAGAAGACAACACGATGGCTTTTCGAACTTCTTGGGGCTGGGCTCCTTCTTTCTGGCAAAAAAAACAGATCACATTAACACACTTTTAGGACGATACACAACACGATCGAAGCGAGACTTAGCTTTGTGTTTGATTGTCTTTAAGAAATTGCCGACAGACCCAAGAACGCAGAAAGCAGATAATGTTTCCCTCGCGACACTCTCGAATATACCGCGACCGCGCGTGCTTCTTGTGGTAAATTGCCCCAGTACACAGCAAACTGATTTTTTTTTTCCTTTTTTTGGACAAAAAAAAAAAAAATGCACGAAACACGAACAGATCAAACCGATTGTGGACAAGCTGCTCTTTTCGTGCACGGGGGAAAGCAGAATAACTGCCTATCTTGGTTCCAAGTCTGTATCTCTAAGAATTTTTTCAGTGATGCGTTTAAACAACGCTGGGTATTTCTGGGTCCTGGTTTTGTTTCCCTCCCCCCACGTGAAACTTAATGTATCCTCTATCGAACAGTTTTGTTGGTCCGCGAGCCCTCACTTCGGGCCGAACACACTCCCCCTCTAAGACTCCACCCCAAAGACGGATCAGTCGCCCCCAATCAGTGAGGGCCCCTCCCCCACCGTCTCCCATCACTCCTGTCTCCTTCCCGTCCCCTTAAGAGATCACTCCGTACCACGCCCCTCCACGTCCACCACAGAAAGGTTAGTTAGAAACGCCTAAAAAAATAATCCTCACCGTGTCGTGTTTCACAGTTTTATCTCGAAAAGTAATTTTCTTAGATTTTTTTTTTCCCACACCGTGCAGTACGCCAATCACACTAGGCGCGAGTGGAGAGCACGGCCATGGCCCGTGGTACGAATACTCTTGTCAGTGCACGTGCAAACACGGAACGAAATAGGCTCTTTGAAATAGGGCTAATGAAGACATGAACATCAGCTGTCGTGCGATCTGTCAGGGGACCCCCCCCCGCGCCTGTCATTGCGCGTTTGCTATTGTGAAACCGTGATTTGCCTGGGGAAGAGCGTGATTGGCAGGCTGAAATTGGTTTTCCGTTTCCTACCTCCTACACCCACCTTGTTGCCTTCGGTGAAAAGCGAGTGCAAATCTCTCAACATGGCTTGTAGAATCAGACATTGGTGATTTGAGGCTTCGGTTTTCCCTACCCTTTTGGTAAATGTTAATGGACATATATTTGTCTTCTAAGGTTGAGTTACCACCACCACAAAATAGCAACTAACAAAATGTTCACACACACACAACCACAAAAACAAATAACAACACAAAACAAAAACTAAAATCTCTAAATGGTCGGCCGTTGTGAATAAACGAAAGAAGTGTCCATTAGAATTAAACAAACTACGGACAACACGAAAAAACAAAGGCAAATAGCTGCAAAAGCCAGATTCGATCGACACAGCTAAACATCCTGTCGTCTGTGGTGATCCATCAGGTTGCCGGCCTGCAGTCGTCTGTCGGTTTGTCGGTTGTCGTTTATTGGTCCGTCCCGGTCATGTATTGTCTGTCTGTCTGTTGTCTCTCTCTCTGTCTGTCTCCCGTTGGTGTGATCTGTGTATTATGCGGTTACTTATAATTATTCTGGTAAAATGTGTTTTTGAATTAAAGCAAAACCGCTCAAAAGGCTGTGCAGTATAATTCCCGGCCATATAAGCTGCCTACGGGCGCGAAGGTTAGACAGAGAAAAAAAAAAAAATCCCGAACGTTATCCCAACAGTATCATCAACAAAATATATAAACATGGGCACAGCGTTAGGTAAGAGGAAGAAATACCAACCATGCAGGAGATCCGGGACTGATTGAAATTGCGTTCATCCTGCACTCGCCTTTGAGAGAAAATACCCCCAAGCCATACTGTAAGATGTTTAGAATTGGCAGCCATTCATGTAGCGCTGGTTGAAAGACCCATTTTATAATAAGCACCTGTATGGCACGCTATGATCATCAACGGGCTGAAAAGGTCTTACAATGTCACCCTGTATGAGATCGGTTCATGGACATGAAAATCTGGGTGATAGACCACAGTCAACCTATGACAGTCATGAACCGTGTCAGCACCTGTATACTACTCTTGGGGAACACAGTATGGACACTGTCGTGACATGCAGTAATGATGAAACAGTCATACCGTAACCTTGTATGTACAGTGTTACATGTGACACCTAGCGAAAACAGGTATCAAAGTAACACAATTAGGAAGTATGAACTGTCATGACAACAGTACTGATGAAAAAGTCATGACTTGTAACCCTGTATGACACAGTAAAAGGACAGTTGGCATGTGCATGAAAAACCCGTTTACTGGCCCAGCTGTTGTCGAAATACTTAGTGTTTGCCCCCCAACCCCAGTGCAACTTATTCCGTACTCTAGCATACTAGTTGTAGACTTCTGAGTCGATATGCACACGGTGTTGTGTGCATCAGCAATAAAAGAGGCGCACGTGGCGATCGGGTGTATGTTGATAAACCTGATACACACCCACTAACGCGATGAGAAATAGGGCCCATATCAGTAGGACGTTGATGTGCGAAGTGACTGCGATGTTGTGTGTCGGGGATAGGAATTACAGTGACTGGGTATTTTTTTGTTGTAGAGGGTTAATAGACAAAAAGGTTGGTTGTGTTGGTTGATTCTTAGTAGACATGGGACTAATCACTTAAAACATGGTGACACAGCAAGGTGGCCTTCCCGACCACAACAGCCCACTGATTGGGGGGAGGGGGGGTTGGGCATTCTTTTTGGTCCAGGTTAAGCTGTCAGGACTGTCCAAGATCAATTTCACTCGCACAGAAAGGGGGGGCCCCCAGGGCCGAGGACGTATTTTTTGTCTTCTTCAGAGGGAAGTCGGTGCAGGCTTTCAGTCCACCATAGCAGGGTAAATCCTTTCAACCTGAGGATCCAGACATACAAGTCGTGCAGGGCAGTAAATGCCCATTCCGAATGTGGGAAAGAGAGGCCTCGTGTGACGGTAAAATTCTTTTTCTTGGGACAAAGGATAAAGCACGTACACAATGTGTCACAAAATCCCCCAAAGTACGAAGCTGTATGCCTGAAAAGATAAAAAAACGAACGAACCAACCTAACAAAAATTCTAGACTCGCTCCGTATCCCCGTTTATTGCCTGGTATCTTTAAAGGGGAAAAATAACAAATCCATACGGGAGCAGCATTGTTAGTGGCTTCTTAGGGGCTGCTTCTAAGATTACGGACAACTCGTCAACATAGATAAGTTTCCACCGACCCGGTACCACAACACTAAAAGGAGGGAACATGTGCAATCATCACTCTTCACTAGTAGTATGTCGTTGTTGTTCTTCGTAATATACACTGCAGCAGCCATGAATAAGTTACAAAAAGGCGGATTTCCTTTCATGATATTATTGAGTGAATAAGTAGCTTACTTGCCTGTCTAAGATTACCGGTAAAAACACGTCGACATAGCTTAAGTTTCGCACCCCCGACCCGAAAACAAAAAGGGAAAAATGCGAATCATAAGCTCTTCACTTAGTGCATGTCTTGTTTTTCTTCTGTATATATACATGGCAGCAGCATGATAAGTTGCAAAAAGCGGATTTTCTTTCAAATGATAGATAGATCGAGGTAATGATGTGAGTTTAAGGAGAGGAGAGAAATCCAGGTTCAATCAACGGGACAGCTGTGTATTACATGCTTCTTTCATGATACACCGATGTCCACACGTGGGTGGGAGGCCACGAACGAAACGAAACAAACAAAAAACAACAAAACAACAACAACAAAACAACAAAACTTTGATGTCAGTCATTCCTCACATGACTGCTTGGCTAGATGAAAGCCTTTGTCGAGGCCAGACCTTTTCCTTGCCAGCAAACACAGTTCTTTGGAGTGGTGATAGATTGAAGTCGAGGGAGAAATCAGCAACACCCAGGGCTGACAAATTGCCTCAGGAAATAGAAGTCTGTACGGAGCTCAGAGGAAGTTGATATGCATAGGCCGCAGAACGCATGGATCAAAAACGAATCACAGCACATTGGGCCGTTCGCTTGGTGGCCTCGGTTGCTGCTATTCTCTTATGTTTCGTTTCTGTCGGCAGTTCGTTCCACTGTTTGCCCCTGAAATTGAACCGTCTGTAATGGAGGTTAGGCAAACGTCGGGCTAGTTTACCCCTGAAAAGGCAAACGTATTGTATGGAAGATCGGCAAAGTCTGTAAGGTGGTATAGTAAACGTCGGGCGAGTACCATCTGAAAAGGTAAAGTCGGTATGGAGATCGGCAAAAGTAAAGCTGGGGTCCTCAAGCGCTAAAACGTTCATGAGGAAATCAGCAGGCGTGGACTATAATCTTCCCCGGAGGGTAGGAAACTGATCATGAGGAGGATCCCAACAGCACAAGCGATTTGTTCCCTTAAGGATTAATGTTTGTGTGTGTAGCTCGGCAAAAATCCCCACCCCCCCCTCCGAGAGATGGAATCGTATGAAGGAGGTAAGCAGAGAGAGAAAAGACACTACTTTGCCCCCTAAACATGGAAAGACAAGGACGATCGAGAAATAGCGTTATTGCCCTACTGGATGGAGATCAGCTACGGTTACGGTTGATTACTCCCCCCCCTCACCTGAAGAGAGAGATGAGCCTGTGTGCAGACAAAACACAGCATGACAGCCGGTTATTGGTACCACACACCCCTTCCCTTCATTCCCTTCTAACTCTGAAGATGAAAATGTACGCGAGGGACACCCTGTTTCAAGGGATGATTGGTTGACACCCTGAAAATCAATTTTCCCCCTGACACCGCAACAAAGAACCGGGACTCGAAGCCGTCTGGCGGGAAGGTGGTGATGAGAACACATTTGAGCTGATCGACATCTGTTTGTCCGTCCTCTCAAAACACACAAACCAACACACACACACACACACACACACACACACACACAACACACACAACCACGCACACACACACACAAAACACACACACACACATCACACACACACCACACACACACCAACACAACACCCCCACACACTATACACACACCCCACACATCACACCACCACACGCACACACAACACGCACGGACGGCACGCATCAAGCTGCGCCCCACGCACGCACGCACACAACCACGCACGTACACAAAGGCAGGATGCAGCACCCCACAGTGTTCCACTTCTATATACGTTTTACAGTGCTCTACACTGATTAGTTTTCAACCGAACGTTTAACGCTGAGTCGAGAATAAAGACACACTGGTTTTACAAGAAAATGTTGAAAACTGGAGTAGAGAAACAAATGAACGACACTCGAAAAGAGATATGAAGAGACATACATGACAGAGTTTCTCCTAAAGAAGATTTCAGAACGTTTGGGTGGAGAAATGAAGGACTGGTTGGTACAGAGAGAGATTTGAACACGGGAGAAAAAAACAGATTTGGAAGTTAGGTAGATGAAAAAAATAGACTGATTAGTATTCAAACGAAGATCTAAAGCAAACACCAGCAGAAAAAAAAACATGTTGGTTTTCCAAGATTTGAAACGAGGGCAGAGATGGTGATCTTTAAAGAAGATCGTTTTCAAAGGACACTTTTCGACTCGTAGAAGGCAGCGTTGAAAGGCCTGTGCTAACTGAAGTCTGGACAGATCCAGACGGTAGGGGGGGAGGGGGGAGGGGCTGGGAAGGATAGATAGGGGGAGCGACGAGGTCCGGGAGGGAGAGTGGGGGGGGGGGGGGGTGAGGAGGGCTTTTTTTGGGGTGCAGGAAGGGAGGGGGTTGTTCGACAAGGCAGGGAAGTGACGAAGGGTCCTGGGATTTTAAAAGAGAAAATGAGAAGCAGCCAATCAGGGCTTCGGAAAAACTGAAATTAGTGTATCAAAAGAGATAAGTAGATAGAGATAGAATAAATAGAGAAGAGTAGACGCGAGTGAACCAGACAGACAGGCTATACAACATAGATTTTTTGAACAGAGAACGAGAAAGAGACAGAGTATTTTAAAGAGAGACAGATGAAAGGA
Source organism: Conus betulinus (assembly GCA_016801955.1). Taxonomy (NCBI): domain Eukaryota; kingdom Metazoa; phylum Mollusca; class Gastropoda; order Neogastropoda; family Conidae; genus Conus; species Conus betulinus. Next base: position 18,820 of record JADBJO010024070.1, on the reverse strand, counting down.
CAGAGACAGTAGAGAGGAGAGAAAAAGCGAGAGGGAGAGGACGCGCCGAAAGAGAAAGAGCGAGAGAGATAGGATGATTGAGGACACATGTTAGCGAGATTTCTTAAGAGGGACAGAGAAGACATCGATGGATAGATATAGAGACACTAGAGAAGAAACAGTATGAGACAGAGACCGACCGGACCGACAAACAGAGGGAAATAACAGGACTAGATATCAGACAGACAGTATACAGACCAGACACATACCGGGACAGATTAGATGACGACAACAGAGGAGACATGGGGGCGGGGGGGGTTTTATCATGTACACTTCTCTCTCTTTCCCCACTCCTCTCTCAGAGGAATTGGTCTCCACTTCCTTCAGTCCACCGTAATCTACTATCCACTTTACTAATCTTTCCTGTTTGCAATCCAACACGTATCCTCTCTCCACGCCCTCAGCCACCGACTCCTCCTTCTTCACTGTATCCTCGCTCCTTCAATTTTCACCGTATCTTCCGTCCTTCACCGCGATACCTTACATCATATCTCCTCCCTCTCCTTCAGTATCACTGTATCGGCTCCTTCTTCACCCTCTCTCCACACTTCAATATTCCCCGTATCTCCTCGTACTTTCTCTCCACTCCCATCCACACCGTATCTCTCTCCACACTCCTTCAGTTCACCGTATCTCCCTCTCCACTGCCTCCTGGAGCTCTACTTCGGCACGTATCCTCTCCTCAGCTCAAATTCGTATCTCTCACTCCTCTCATTCACAAACCGTTATCTAGACATCCTTCATTTCACACGCGTACTCTCCCACTTCCCTGTCACCGATCTACACTTATCTCTCGTACTACTCCTCCTATCAGTTCACGCAGTATCTCTTCAATTCACATCTCACTAGTCTGATCCTTCATTTCGCCGTATCTCGTCCTTACATTCTCGAGCATTCTCCGACATCTCATTCACTTAACCGCATCTCTTCACTCTCCTTCATGCACTCACCGTGTACGCCCTTCCCTTCCATTCATATACACCGTAATCCTCCCTCCTTCACATTCACCGTATCCACGCCTTCATTCCACCGTATCCTCCCCTCCCTTCATCACCCCGTACATCTATCCCACTTCCTTCATTTCACCGTATCTTCTAATCCGCCTTCTTACTCTCCACTCAATTCATCCATCACGCGTATGTCTCCCACTCCTTCATTCCACCGTAATCTCTCCAACTCACACCGATTCTCTCCACGTCGCTCATTCATCCCCGTATCTCTCCACTCCTTCATTCACTGTACTCACCGTCTCTCAAACTCACCGTTCCGTCCTTCTTCCGTAGCTCTCCTTCATCATTCCTTCACCGTATCTCTCCACACCTTCATTTCACCGTCTCTCCACTCCTTCATCTTCACCGTATCTCTCCACTCTTCATTCACCGCATTCTCCCACTCTTCCTTTTCATTCCCGTATCTCCGTCCTCCCTTCCGTCAGTAGTTCACCGAATCTCTCGCCCTACGTTGTCCTTCAATTCACCGTATCTCTCCTCTTCTCATACCGTATCTCTCCTGCACACCGTAGTCTCTCCACTCCTTCATACCGGTATCTCCCACCCTCATTCACGGTCGCTCACCCTATTCAACGACCTCTTCACTACCTGCAGTCAACTTGTTTTTTGAATATCCTCAACTCCTGCATTTTCACCGTATCTCTCATACAGATCTCTCTATCACCTTCATTCACAGTATCCCCACTCCTTCTCACGATCTCTCCGTCATTTACAGTTATATCTCACTCTTCATCACGTATCTCTCCCATCCTTTCAGGAACGTATCTATCCTTCATAATTCTTGCGGAGCGATCCTACCGAATTTACAACCGATCTTCCACGCCTTCAGCACGCTATATCGAGTCATTCACGTAGCTCTCCTGCACACGTATCTGCCTAATTACCCCCCCACAACCCCCCCCCCCCCCCCCCCCCCCCACCACCCCTTTTTTTTTCTCCCACACCCTGGATTCTCTCAAACATGCATTGGAATTGATCGCCATATTCCTTGATCACCGAACTCTCTCTTATACCGATCTTCTCACTCCTTCTTTAACGTATCTCGACACTCTCATTCACTGTAATCTCCCAACTCCCTTAATTACGTATCTTCTTCAATGCACGGTAGATCTCTGCAGTAAAACAGATTCTCCACTCCTGCATTCAAGATCTCTCCTTCATCATCCGTATCTCATACACATACTCATTCACCGTATGCTATACACATCCTGTCATTACACTGTAGCTTCCACTCCTTAATCACCGATCCGCTTTCATTCACTGTTCCTCCTTCATCACGTAATCTCTCCACTCCTTCATTCACCGTATCTCTGGCATCCTTCATTCACCGTATATCCTCTACTCCTCCTTCATTCACCGTATCTCTCCTTCATTCACCGTATCTCTCCTTCCTTATCTATCGTATCTCTCACCTTCAATCTCAGTTATATCGCCTCACTCCTTCATATCTCACGTATATCCCCTCTCCTTTCAATTAGCCGTATCTCTCCACTCCTTCATTAGCCGCATGCGATCTCTCGGTCATTCACCGTATCTTCTCCTTCATAACACGTACCTCGCCTTCATTCACTGTCATCTCAACCTTAATTCACCGTATCTCTCCTTCATTTCACACCGTATCTCTCCTCATTCATCACCATCTCTCTCGTTAATGAACCGTATCTCTCCTTCATTACACTGTATATGTGAAACTCCTTCATTCACAGCATTCTCCACTCCTCATCACCGTAATCTCATCTTTCATTCACAGTAATCATCCCTTCATCACTGTACTCTCCTTCATTCACCGTATCTCTTCTTTCATCACCGTATCTCTACGGCACTCTTCGCATTCCTCGTTCATTCACCGCTCTCGCCTTCAACACCGTTATTATCTCCAATCCTTGCCATTGCAACGTATCTCTCCACTCCTTCATTCACCGTATTCTCTCCTGCATTCCACCGATCTCTCCACTCCTTCATTCACCGTATATCTCTCTCACTTCATCAACGTATACTCTTTCCTTCATTAACCCGTATCTTTCCACTCCTTCATTCACCGTATATTCCTTCATTCACAGTATCTCTCCACTCTTTCAGTCACCGTATCTCTCGCACTCCTTCATTCACCGTATCTCTCCACTCTGCAACTTCAATTCACCGTATCTCTCCTCATTTACCATATCTCCTTCATTCACCGTATCTTTCCACCCTTATTCACCAGTATCTTCAACTCTTCATTACACCGTGTCTCTACACTACCCTGCATTCACCGTATCTCTCCAGCTCCTTCATTTCACCGTATCTCTTCCTCCACTTGATTCACCGTATCTCTCTTCATTCCTATTCTCACCGTATCCTCTCCCACTCCTTTAATTCACCATATCTCTCCAATCACTTCAAGCCAACGTATCACGTCATTCACTCCTTTCATTCATCAAAACCGTATCTCTACCCTCCTTCATACACCGTATCTCTCCACTTCCTTCACCAGGATCGTCTCTCCACTCCTTCATTCACCGTATCTCCCACTCCTTCATTCACCGTATCTCTCCTGCATTCACATATCTCTACACTCTTCATTCACCGTATTACTCTTCCCATCTTCCTTCACCAGATCTCTCCACTCTTCATTACACTCCACTCCTTCATTCATCACCGTATCTCGCTCCTTCATTCACAATAGTATCCCTCCTTGATTCACGTATCTCTCTTCATTCATATTCCCTGTCTTCATTCACGTATCTCTCCACTTCCTTCATTCACAGTTATCGCTCTCCTTCATTCACCGTATCTCTCCCTTCATTCACTGTATCTCGTCCTTCATTCACTGTATTCTCTCCTTTCATTCACCGTATGTCTCCATCACTTCGTTCACCGTATCTCTCCACTTGACCCTTCATTCACCGTATCTCGCCACTTACTTCATTCACCGTGATCTCTCCTTCATGTCACCGTATCTCGCCAATCCTTCATTCACCGTATCTCTCTCACTACTTCATTCACCGTATCTCTCCACTCCTTCATTCACCGTATCATCTCTCCTCCGTTCATTCATTCATTCACCGTAGCTCTCCACTCCTTCATTCACCGTATCTCTCCACACCTTCATTCACCGTATCTCTCCACTCCCTTATTCACCGTATCTCTCCACTCCTTCATTCACCGTATCTCTTCTTCATTCACCGATGATCTTCTCTACCCGTAGTAATTCACCGTCATCTATCCACTCCTTCATTCACCGTATCTCTCCACTCCTCATTCACCGTATCTCTCCACTCCTTCATTCACCGTATCTCTCCACTCCTTCATTCACTGTATCTCTCCTTCATTCACCGTATCTCTCCTTCATTCACGTATCTCTCCACAACTTCATTCAACTGTATCTCTCCACACCTTCATTCACCGTATCTCTCCACTCCTTCATTCACCCGTATCTCCTCCACTCCTTCATTCACTGTATCTCTCCACACCTTCATTCAACCGTATCTCTCCTTCATTCACCGTATCTCTCCTTCATTCACCGTATCTCTCCTTCATTTAACACCGTATCTCTCCACTCCTTCATTCACCTTCACCACTCCTTTTCGGCGACTGTTCTGCCTTCAAAGTGGAAAACGCATTAACTTCGTCCACCCTTCCTGGTAACTGCTACCGAGCATCGAGATGCCCTAGCTAGGGGCAGATCAATGGCACTGAGATTCATGATACCGTACCTGCCTGCTGTTTGTGGTCGCTAGAGGGAGAAAGTTGCTGGTGCAGACAGGATAGAGACGTTACGTAACGTATGTTGCTGTCTGAAAGAAGAAGAAGAGAAGAAGAAGAAGAAGAAGAGACGAAGAAGAAGAAAGAGAGAGGAGAGAGCGAGAGATGAGAGAGAGCGAGAGAGAGAGAGCAGAGAGAGGCAGGGTGAGAGAGCGCGAGAGAGAGAGAGAGGGGGGGCAGAGAGGAGAGAGAGGAGAGAGAGAGAGAGAGGGAGGGGGGGGAGAAAGGAAAAACGTAATGACAGATTATAATAACGATAGTGATGACCATAACTTATTCAAGAATTGCCACAGACCCATCTAAAGGGGTGAGGGGGAGTGAGGGGGATGAGTTATGAAGGCATATTATTCAGATAAGATAAGTTACCTCAAAATCCAGCAGACCCACAACGTATGCATTTGCTTACGTCTAATCACCTCACTCTTTTTAAATCACTTGTAGAGCTACAAAGCAAAAGAGAAGGAGAGACAGAGTGAGCGAGAGGATAGAGAGGAGGGGGGGGGAGGGACAGGGCACAGAGAGAGAGAGAGAGAGAGAGAGAGAGAGAGAGAGAGAGGAGAGAGAGAGAGATTGATTGACTGACTGACCTTTAACACGCAAGGATAGAGATTTTAAGGCTAAGGCCTAGTCTTACAATCTGTTTCTGTCATGCATACATTATTTCATTTCATTCATACTGACAATTTAAATAGCAACACCGTGATGTAATTCTACGACGACGAGTAGACTATCTCATAAACGTAATACTGACATGCTGCCGTACTGATATGTCGTCGGTAAATTTACTTCTACAACGAGATTAACTCCTGGGTACAAAACCTGTGGGTTCAGCGCATTCTACTTTTGTAGCTATATCTTCTGGGTTTTGTCTCGGTTTCTACCTACGAAGTATCTAGAAAGTAAAGGGTGAAGGTCAGATAAAAAGAGGGATTCCCTCCTTCTGCGCATGTCTTGAATACCCCCAACCTTCTGCGCATGTCCGTCGCTATCAATGTTGTTGACAAGATGGCTGATAAACAGCGTGCCGTCTGCTTCACCGTAGCTGGCATTTTCACTTCCACAGGCAAGCGACGCAACAAGGCCAGTGTCACTCTCCCTCCTACCCAATTCTTGATGTTGTTTGCTGAGACACGCCGATTGTTTCACCAACAACATCTTGAAATGTGCCAGGAGCAAAAAAAAAGCGCAGTGCCAGACACACTTGTACAGCAGGGGGCAGAGTTCCGTGTCTCAGTCTGTGCAAATCAAATTCAGTGTCTTCCTCCAAGAGTATCTGTCAGCTGGCAGATGTGACGACGAAATCTTAACTTTGCGTGAAGTTCTTCACCACTGAACGTGTCCAATAGTTTGTTCTGTCTCGTAAAATACGGTTTTTCCGCAATAGTTGCCTTCGTCGGTGATAAACCACAAAGCTGGCAGCCATCTTTGTTTTGAATCTAACCCAGGGCGAACTCATGCCTTATCCACGTTGTACGTTACCCACCCCTCACCCACTGCAAACTACGAGGTTAAAGGTTACTCTCGACATACGGATCCGCAAGTAACAGACCTTCGAGCTCACAACGAGGTAAGTACGTCACTTCCAGGTTACCAACGACATATAAGTATGGCCCCCGGTGGGTACTCAAGTAAAAGGAAACCAAACCAAACCAACTGAAACAGAGGGAGAGAGAGGTGGGGAAGAGGCAGAGAGGATGGTAGGTGGGGATGGATGGGCGAAGAGGGATGGGAGATAGACTGGGAGTGGGGATGAGCGGTTTAATGGAGCAGCTCACATATTCAGAACGGCGTATTCAATGTATGGTTTAAAGAACACACTGCGAATGGACGTTAATTCATTTTAATCGACTAATCAAATTGTTGACGCATAACATGTTTATGTAATGTTTCTTGAAAAGTTTCAACGTAGCTGTACGTTGCAGATTCGGTCCCCAGACATATGGTCCAGAGTAAGCGAGGCTGGTTTTGCATTAATCAGTGCGTGGGTAGGGGTGAAGGAATTTATTCCAGCCAGAATAGCTGCTCAATCTTGTAAAAAAAAAGGGTACTGATATAGCATGGCATAGTATCTGTCAAAATTGTAAACATAAATGATGCATTGTTGAATTCCAGTTACTGAGAGGAAGTGTGTTGTGTGCTTCCAGTTTTTCATCTGTTGTTAGAGGTACGGCAGGAAGGAATAGCTTTGCTGCACGTCTATGGACGAGAGTTTCAACTTTTTTTTTGTGGACGTCACTACTGCCGTCCCATACTGCTAAAGCGTAATTGATATGTGACATTATGTGTGCGCTGAAGAAAGTTTAAGCATGGTACTGCAGACATAGCGCTTTAATTGAGGTAACAGAAAACATTTTTTTTTTTTTTTTTTGATGATCTTGCATACAATAGCGACAATAGGAGAACAATCAGACATAGGCATGAACGACAATAGGAGAACAATCAGTCATAGGTATAAGCGACAATAGGAGAACAATCAGTTACAGGTATCAGCGACAATATGAGAACAATCAGTTACAGGTATCAGCGACAATAGGAGAACAATCAGTTATATGTATGAGCGACAACAGGACAACAATCAGTTATAGGTATGAGCGACAATAGAACAATTATTATTGGTATGGATGACAATAGGAGAAACAATCATTTATAGGTATAAGCGCAATAGGAGAAAAAATCAGTTATAGGTGTAAGTGACAATAGGAAAACAATCAGTTATAGGTGTAAGCGACAATAGGAGAACAATCAGTTATAGGTATGAGCGACAATAGGAGAACAATCAGTTATAGGTATGAGCGACAATAGGAGAAAAAGATGATTATTGGTAGTGGATAACAATAGGAGAACAATCAGTTTATAGGTATGAGGGACAATAGGAGAACAGTTCAGTCATAGCTGTGAGTGACAATAGGAAACAATCAGTTATAGGAATGAGCGACAATAGGAGAACAATCAGTTATAGGAATGAGCGAGAATAGGAAAACAATCAGTTATAGGTATGGATGACAGTAGGAGAACAGTCAGTTATAGTGTGAGTGACAATAGAACAATCCGTTTAAGAAATGAGCGACAATAAAAACCAGTTATAGGAATGAGCGACAATAGGAGAACAATCAGTCATAGGTGTGAGTGACAACAGGAGACGACCATTTACAGGAATAAACAACAATAGGAGAACAATCAGTTAATAGGAATGAGCAGGAAGGGAGATTAGCCAATTAAAGAAACAAACGTGAATAGGAGAACGACCAATTCTAGCAACGAGCGATAACAGAAAAAAAACAACAACAACAAGCAATTATAAGAAGAAACAACAACAGGAGAACCACCACCTATAGGAATAAGCGAGAATAAGAGAACAACCAATGACAGCGATTAGCGAGAAGACAATAACAAGCAATGAGCAACAGCAGGAGAAAAAAAAAACCATGTAGAAACGAGCGACAACAGGAGAACAACACCCATTTATAGGAATGAGCGACAACAGGAGAACAACCGTTTATAGGAATGAGCGACAACAGGAGAACAACCAGTAACTGGAATGAGCGGTAACAGGAGAACAACCAATGAGCAACAGTAGGAGAACAACCAGTTGTAGGAAGGAGCGACAATAGGAGAACAACCGATTATAGGAACGAGCGCCAATAGAAGACCGACCAATGATAGGAATGAGCGACAAAACAGGAACAACATAGTTTGCAAGAACGCTCTGCCGTAGCTCACACACTCCCCAGTCACGACAAGGAAGCCCGGATGACTGTTGACTATCAATGTTGAGCTGTTAAAAACCGAGTTGGCAGCCGGCGGGGGGGGAAAGCACTCTCCAGAAATTAGACAACGGCAAATCGTTGTCGAAGTTTCAAGCTCGCTGAATAAACCCATCCGACATAAAAGGACTTTCACCGGCTCTCTCTCTCTCTCTCTCCTCTCTCTCTCTTCTCTCTCTCTCTCTCCACACACACACACACACACACACACACACACACATGGGAGACATTTTGTTCATTGAATTGACTGCGTGTCCAATGCTGCGTATGTTCTTCTTTCATCACAAATATGGACGCAGCAAAACTAAGACAGCACATGAGGAGAAGGTACAGACTCTAGGCGTTTGATGACTGGTTTAGTGTTGAAAGTCTCACACTTGCACGTTGCCATAATTCGCTGTACGTTCTTCAGCCGTCGTTAGAAAAGTTAACGTCAGTTGTCTAAAAGCTTGGGAAAAAATGGAAACCTTTTACTGCATCTAAAAGATAAAACAGTCAATTGCTTTGCTTCGGAAAGAGAAAGCTTTTAGGGCTCTCTAAATATAAACAATCAACTGCTTTGGTTTGAAAATGGAAAAATTGAAACTTTTGATATATCTAAAAGATAAACAGTTTAAACGCATTATTGTGGGATATTGATACTTTAGAGATAAACACTTAAATACCTATAACCGAAAAAATCGAACCGTTTTTAATACATCCATTAGAAACAGAAAACTGCGTTGCCTTTGGAATTTAAAACCTTTGAAATGTATTCAAAAGATGAAACAGTGTAAATGTGTCCCTTGATACTCTGAAACTTTGAATGTGTAAAAAAACAAAAATCAGGTGTTATATTTTGTGACACTGATGTCTTTAAATGTATGTAAAAAAAAAAAAATACTGTTACTTGCGCTCTCGGATGAGACCTTAAAAATGCACGCTACAAATAAACGATGACATGGATCGCCTGGACTGTTTTAAAGTATGCAATTCCACCCGTCCAACGGTTTTCTCTCTGAACTTCCTGCTTGGTGTGCTGTGGATGGCGATGCAAGCAACGCCTACTCTGTCTCTGCAACACCTTTCAACACTGCAACGTGTATGACATAATCATTTTCTTTTTTTTTTTTTTTTCTTTCAAGCTCCTAGCGGTGACCAGCTGCCCCTTGTCATGACGCTCTGTGCCCTCTTCCCTCACCCCTCTCCCCTCCTTCCCCTTTTCTCCTTCCCCCCCCCCCCCCCCCCCCCCCCCAAGGCTGAAAAGATACAACCTTTTTCATCTTGTTCTTGCGGCGAGTTTTGATGTCCTGTCTCTTTTCTCTTTCACCCCAGTCTTCCGACTGTCTTTCTTTTCCCTTTCCTTGTGCGCAGTTCTCTCCCCCTACAGCCCGGACATGCCCCCCCCGCCCCCCCCCCCCCCCCCCCCCCCCCCCCTACCTCAACCCCTCCCTCCTTTTGGTCGGCGAAGCCAAATCAACGTGATGTTCTACTTATCAGCGGCGAAGCCAAATCAACATGATGTGATCTACTTATCAGTCCGTGGCACACGCTTCGTCACAGGGTAGACAATTCTAGCAAAAAGAAGTGGGGCAGGGTTCTTCTATGCTTTTGAGATTCACTGTAACCTGGATCTCAATATACATGACTTCAGCCATATTCGTATAGCGTGATTTCTTTCAAGCGTTCCTTTTTTTTTGTCTTTGTTTATCAAGAACTCTGCTTTGGCCTCATACGGAGGAGTATTTCACGCTTAAATTAGCATGTCTTTGAATTCATGAATGATCAGAGACGGCCCTTTCCTGCTCTTATCTGCATGAACAACTGATCCAATAATTGATTTTTGAGTTTCCCCTGTTTTCTCTGTTGGGTCCCCGGCCTCTCTGTCCCGTTCTGAATTGTAAACCATCCCGATTTTTATGTAATTAACCTTTTTTTTTTTTAATGTAACTGTATTAATTACATGATTGTGCTTCTGCATGCGATTTTATTCTCTCTCTTTTCTCTCTCTCTGTCTCTGTGTGTGTGTGTGTGTGTGTGTGTGTGTGTGTGTGTGTGTGTGTGTGTGTCGGTCTGCCTTTCTTTTTTTGCTTTGCCTGTCTGTCTGTCTGTCTCTGTCTCTGTCTCTCTCTCTCTCTCTCTCTCTCTCTCTCTCCTGTCCCTCCGCTCTCCTTTCTCTCTCTCTCTCTCTCTCTCTCTCCTCTCTCTCATATACTCAAAAATTTGCGTCTCGAGCACATATTCATGTACACGTACAAATACGTACACACACACACCACACAGACACAGACAGACAGACAGACACACAGACACACACACACACACACACACACACACACACACACACACACACGCACATACACATGCACACATGCGCGCACGCGCGCGCGCGCACACACACACACACCACACACACACACACACGGACGCACGCACGAACACACACACACACACACACACACACACACACACACACACACACACACACACACACACACACACACACACACACATTCTTTGCACACAGAATCTGGGCTTTTCATAAACAGTTTAGGATACTGCCAGCATTGTGAATCCCGTAAGGTTTTCTTTCCCTGCGAGTTGTATCACTTCACTCAGCGCGCCACGCCCGGTGAAGTCTTTGGGGATATCGACACCCCACTGTGGCTGTCTCACGGACAAAAGCAGAGGTACTTTCCAGAGAAACGAAAGCAAGCCAACTCGACGAATGGGAATAATAAACTACATTGAGTAATACAATCTTGTTTTAAACGCAAACACATCAAAAACAGCAAGCGAATGTCCATCGGTAAAGAAAGACACAGACGTGTGTGTGTGTGTGTGTGTGTGTGTGTGGGGGGGGGGGGGGGGGGGGGGGGGGGGGAGGGGGGGGAGGGGAGAGGAGGGGGAGGGGGGAGTGGAGTGAGCGGGTGTGTTTGGTTGCCTGTATGTGTTTGTAGTTTGTAAGAATTCAGAGGACTTGCGCTTAGTGATTTTTGTTTGTTTGCGGTATGTGTGTGTATATCCAACAAAAAGAAAACAACCTTTCCTCGTATACATTGAACTCTCGCTCAAATCCATTCAAACCGAAAAAAAAAAGAAGAAAAACTCATTTCTAATAAGTTTCACGGATTATTTACCACGATGTTGTCAGACATGTACAAATATGATTAATAACAAAAATATGTGGTAATTTGTATCCCAGAAACGTACAGCAAAGAGAACGATCATGTCGATGAAAGAATGGAGGAGAGAAGAAAGAAGGAACTGTGGGAATGGAAGAGAGAATGATGAGGAAAGAAATAAAAAATGTATTAAAAAAAAAAAAAGACACAGACTATGCATGGTATATGAGTCTTTGACGGGGAAAACGGTGAAAAAATGACGGGGGAAACGGTGAAAAAGTCGGGGAAAGATGTGGATGGAGGGAGGCCCGCTTTAAAAAAAAAAAAAAGGGGGGGGGGTGGGGGAGGGAGAAAAAAAGGCGGGGGGGGGGGGGGGGGGGGGGGGGAAGGAAAAAAAAAGGACACTAATGTGGACAAAATACTGAAGGATGGAGGCTCCGCTAAAAAAAACAAAAAAAAAAAGGGGGGGGGGGGGGGGGGGGGGGGGGGGGGGTGAAAGAAAGAAAAAAAAAAGAAAACAGTATGGAAACAGGGAGGCTGAAGACCCCACATGAAAAAGAGTGATATAAACAGTGCTCAGCCAAACACTGATGTAAAACGACGGATTGAATTTCTAGATTTTGTAAATGTTTTCATTCCCTTTCGTAAGATAAATGTCAAGCTGCTACCGTGTTTCTTAAGCCGACAGTACATAAAATGTTGGCCCTCTTCTTGGTACAGCTAATCCCGAACACACAAAAATGCCACAATTAGACCAGATTTTTCAAGTTGTTTTTTTTTTTCCGGGGCTAAGCCTAAGAACAAGAAGTTCACAATGACCTGAAGGTTGCTTACGTCTCTTCTTTCCGGAGCAAAGCTCAGAAATAATTAGGTCGCATTAACATGAGGTTGTTCTTTCTTTTCGGTTCTTGTCACAATCAGATGGACATGTTTGCTTTTGTGCAAAGGATGTTAAAAGGGTGATTACCCCCCCCTTCCTGATTCCTGCAGGAATCATCTTCCCTGAAGATGGTCCTGAAAGATATGAGCAGTTTATTGTCAGCTATGGCATTACCTCAAGCTTCTCCTCTCTCCCCTGTTTTCTACAGTGTTTACACTAAAGGCCTTGCAGACCTCAAGAGAAACGGAGCTGCTCGAGTGTTGACACTAGCAGATGACAGTCTGATCTACAGAACATCAAAGAACGCTCTACAATAAAGAACGAACGCAGTTCAGCAGCAGCTGAACAACATTGCTGAGTGGTGCCAAGAAACTGGATCTTCCATCAGTCCTACAACAGCCCCAGACATTGGCCTGCACTCTCATCAACAAAACGTCAGGATAATTACCATGACAAGTTTCCTACAATGGAATACCAGTTCAATCACCTGGCAACCCACGCTGTTCGGGTGTCGGCTGTGACAGAATGCCGACCTTCAGAAAAAAACGTGTTGAGAACTTTGTTCTTCAATGCAAAAAGAGCCCTTCTGCCAAGAAAGCAATGGCAGCTAAAGGCATTGAACAGCGCTATCTCTACCGACTGTATCACGTAGATGTACTCAGCGTATTGGTTATGGATTAGAGATTACAACACTGCCCAAGAGCAATCTTTTTAAATTTGAAAGAATTCGAAATGCAGCAGTGAGATTGATCTTGGGAACATGAAAGATACAACAGTTGAAACTATGCGAAACCTGCTTGACCTTCCTTCGATGAAGGCATGACGCGCGCTAGGACAGGTGAAGGCATATTTCAGAGCACTTAAAAATCCTCCAAACCCACTACATTCGGCAGTCAAGAAAACAGCACGTGGAGAATCATGGATACTACAGGCAGAAGACAATACACAGTTGTGTACAAGTTAGCAGATGTCGAAACGAAGGAAGGTGAAAAAAGTATCCAGACCCACGTCAAACACCTTACCACACTGCCGTGGCTCCAGAACTTGGAAAACACACTGCCGAGAATGGCCAGATGGCAAAACCAACACGGAGATTCAGATGCAGATAGAAAACCCTGCCACAAAGAAGATATTGTTATATACACTGACGGTTACGTCACCAAAGGTAAATCAGGCTGGGGATACACAGTGAAGCAAAAATGGCCGAACTATCCAGGAAGACAATGGCGCGTACAATTTAACAACTTCAATGGAGGCAGAAGCAGTGACACAAGCACTCCGCTGGCTCTCTTCCACAGACCAGTTAAAAACCTCAGCAAGCCATGATGCTGACTGACTCCATGGACCTACTTCAAAATGTGGAGAGTGGAATAGGAAGCTCTGCTCGGAATGAACTAATGCGCGCAACCTTCCATCGGAAAGACTCGTATGGATTGTACTGCCCTGGACATGCGGTTGTTAAAGGGAAACGAGGAGAGCAAACAGACTGGCAGGCAAGGCAACTATAAGAACTGGATTACGACTTGTAGGGTAATTTTTGCTCGCATGATTCAATAAACAGACACCCAAACTCCAAATGAACGCTGCTTACGACACCGAATCGCTTTGCCGAAACGACAACACAGAGCACACAGAACAAAACAAGGGAATGGTCTGTGTGCTGTGTGCTGTCATTTCTGCTGGCCAGTTTGGTGACATAAGCAGCATTCGTTGAAGTTATTGGCGCCTATGTATTTCATCATGGGAACCAGAGTCATCCTACTTAATTACTATTTACAGGAACCGTGTTTTGAAACTGAAAACAAAAGCAGCCTACCAACTAGTAAACTGAACTACAAGCTAATAACATTTCTCACTGTTCGTTCCACTAACCCCAGGCCGTTGTTAGATTTCGTGCATGAGAAGAAAAAAAAAAACTGGCTGATCATGATTACAGAAGATCTTCTTTTTAACTCTCTTTTCTTAAGACATCATCAATCTTGGTCAATCGAAGATGAAGTAGGCTTCAAAAATGGAATGAAGCGCGTTAGAACTAGATTATGTTTAAACTTCGTCTTGGTTTTTCTTCCCTCTTTTAATCAGAAATATTCGTGTATATGTCAGGCTGTGTGAGAGGACGAATTCTGCACGTTTGCTTGCTGTTCACTGGAAACAGCCGTGGGAAATTCCTCTGTTGCTCATACACAACGGCGAAACTGTGGATCCAACACAGACCTGTCCACTCCATTAAATTTCTGAACAAGCATGTTGTGTAATGAACCCAGTTCCCTGAACTGCCTGCTGGCCTGAACCCTCCCCCCCCCCCCCCCCCCCCCCCCCCCCCGTCCCCTCCCCAACAATTTGGATGGTCTGGCCGACCCCGAAGGACACGCAGAAGAGAAAACAAAGCCGAACCAATGACGTGTAAGAGTTCAAAGGAGGATCGGGGGGGGGGCTGCTCCGTTTGGAAGAAGGAGGAAAGTATGCCCAAAATGCATTTCTTGCGGGGTGGGTGGGTGGGTGGGTTAATGGTGGAGTCCAGAAAACCCTGACATCCTCGTACTCCGTCCGCCGCCCGGAATGTTACAATAAAAACACCGAGTCTGATGTCACCTGACTGGCAGCACTTTTGCCATTTAAAACACCGAGTCTGATGTCACCATGACTGCACTTTAGCATAAAAAACACTAAGTCTGACGTCACTTGACTGAAAAACACGGCACTATACCGAACGCTTTCGTCTACTTAAAAGGGTTTTACGTTCGTTCGCACTTGCCTTTTTCTTTGTTCTCTCTCTTTTGCCCTCCTGAGACATGCTTTATTTTTTAATACAATCCAGTTAGCATGCGAAGTCACACACACACACACACACACACACACACACACAAACACACACACGCACACACAGCAAAACTGTCACACTTCTTTTCTCCTTTCAAAAGAAAACAGGCTTTTGATCAACAGGCATGAGAGATTTCTCAAAGAACCGACGTGCCACACAGGTAAAGGTAAACGCTGCCTCAAGGCTGAGAAAGCAGAACGGTATACCACTTCAAAGAATTCTTTTAGACGTTAGGCCCTAAAAGCATCAGGTATGTAGTTGGAAGTTACGCAGTTGGAATATGTCAGGGACAGCCTGCATCTCCCAAGCTCTTTACCTCTTTCCGGGGTGCATCATAACTGAGGGAACTCGAGGGGTTATGTCAGCACTGAAAAACACAGGAGAACCACCGAGAACCTTCGCTTCGCAGGTGACGTTGAAGGCTTGGCAGTCTGTGAACAAGACTCCGCCACACTGGATGGGAACGTCAACGAGACAGGGCCTAGCCTGGAGCTCAGCGACAAGACGACCCATCTGATTGGCCATCCGCAACAGCGGCATCACTACTGATATGACTATCCATAGACATAAATATTGAACAAAGTGAGGCAACTCCCGCTCGCATTATCAGATAATTACATGCCCATGGCTCCGAACGAATGCTGCTTACGACACCGAATCGTTGGGCAAAGATGTCAACACAGAGCACACAGAATAAAGACAAAAGACATCCCCAGAAAAGGATATCCCAAGCTCGCTAATCAACCCTGTGTATGTATGTCGATTACAAGGTCTATGGGCGAGCTTGAAACTCCATATTTTGTTGTACTCCCAGTTCTTATAGAACAGGGAGTACTTTAGAATGGGAACGAAGAAATACTGTCTGTGCATGTATGTGTGTCTGTCCGTCCGTGGTCAAAATGTGCTCCGCTTGCTCCAGACAAAACTACTGGGCCGATCTTTCTGAAAGTTTGTAGGTATGTTTATGATGGGTCACGGATGATGCCCGATGTTTTTTTTTTTTTACCGTTTTTCTTTTTATGGAATATCTCAGAAAATTACTTGGCCGATCTTTCTGAAAATGTGTAGGTATGTTCATCATGGGTCACGGGTGATGCCCGATGTTGACCAGAATAGCCGTTGCCAACGGCTATGACGGGTCAAAACGGTTTATCCTCTGTATGGAATATCTCACGCGTATTCAAGATAAACTAGGGGTACGTTTATACGCTTTGCACCTTGTTAATATCTCCATGTTTTTTGTGTGTGTGCTCTATGTCGGCATTTCGGAAAGGCGATCTGGTGCAATATGCAATATTCGTTCGGAGTGATGTGCGTGTAATGATCTCATCACGGGAGAAAGAGTGACCCACTTGTTCCTGACTCATTGCTTGCTGTTCCATGTCATGGGTAGTTCAACATTTCACAGACCACAGTACCAAGGAAGGACCCTCATCAGAAACCTCTCTCACAGGCGGCAAAGACGACGCCAGCCGAAAACCTTCACAGGACAGCAACATCTTAGTGAAACACCAAATTAAGATCCGGGCTCCAGGGTTGTATGGCCTATTCTGTCTACGTGTACGCAAGCGGAGAACTGTACCCTCACAACCAGATCTAGAAAGAAAAAAAGTTTCTCGAAGTTGTGGAAATGAGATGTTACCACAAGATGGTAAATATCAGACAATATGATCGTAACAACACTGAACAAGTGTGCCAACCATCAAGGAGTGTGTCGGACCTACGAGGATCTGTTAGGTCTAAGTTAAGAACAGAAAGTACAGTTGGTTATGGCCGCGCGAACAAGATGCCGTGGACTTGCTAAAAAATCTTCTTGAAACCGTTGAAGAGGGAGATTGAGGGGAAGACAGAAGAAAAAAAGTGATGGACGGATAAATTTCAGATACACAGGGGAAAGCGTTTTGCAGTGACCAAGGCCTTGGAACACAACTGACGGAACCGCAAGAGGGGTGACGACCAACGACGAGCGCGACGACGACGAAGAAGAAGAGAGAGAAGATATGACGCGAAGAAAGCAGAAGACTAGATGAACAAAGCTCAGAAGAAGGGAAAGAGCGGAACGCAATGTGGCATCAGGGAACAGAGACTCCGAAACATCAAGGCGAAGAGAATACTAAGGAGGGACTCGGAGAGCGGGGAGATAAGAGTGAGCCAAGAGACTCGTTCACAAACAGGATCTAAGAAACGAAATCAGAGAGTGAGGATTAGTGTAAAGGGTCATTTCTTCCAGCCGGCCCCTTTTGGTTGACGGAGATGTTATGTTCTGCTTGGCAATCCGTGGTATTCTGTTTCCCATCCGGCCCAGTTCTGGCATTTTGTATCCGTTTATGGTTATGTTATGCTCTGGCCATCAGGCGTATTAGGGGTAGGTTATGTGTGGCATCAGTTACAAGTCGTAAGTAATTGCTGGGTATATTTTAGATCGTGGCAATACGTGTGGAGTATGTTATGTAGCTCTAGGCAATACAAGAGTTATGTGAAGTATTGTTTATGGTGACTGCTATGGCATAAGGTCGTATTAGGTATCGTTCATGCAGTAGTATTTCCGTGAATATGATATGCTCTCCGGGGGCGTAGAGTAATCGGGATTAGGTACCAAAAGGGCTTTGCTTCACGAACTTGTTGTTATTGTTTAACTAATGAGTTGTGGCAAGCCCTCAGGCGGCATCGACGTAGTTAGGACTTGTGCTGATGCGAAAGTAGGGTGGCGCACCATAGGGTGACTCAAACATACCAACAAAAGCAAAAACCTTGGATCCGCAGTCAAGAGGAACCCACCCACTCATAGTAAGAAAAGAAACGACCTCTATTTTGCCAACCTCGCGGAGGTCGCCAACTCCCAAATAATCAAATATGAAGATTTAAACAATTAAGCGCAGTGAGGGCAGCAGTGACACAGAAGAAATCACTTGAAGCGGGAAAGGGCTCGAATTACTTCAAAACCAAAGACAACAGGAAACGAATATTTTAAACGTTAAATGAGGGCAAGCGCTGCAACAGAATTTCCACCCGAAACAAAATATAGTCAGCGGACTTTCGTGAGAGGAGGAGAAGCGGGGATGCTGCAGCGAGCAGGGCCAAAGATGTAAATACCTTGACCACTTGAACAACCAAGACTTAAAGCCAAAAATGGAAAACATACGATTTGGGAATTTTCACTTCTCTGGTGAAAAGAAACAGATTTATAGACTTTTTACCACATTGGAAAACATTCGAAAGAGCCAGTTTCCGGTCCGGGCAGACAATTTATGTGGGAAAGCTGAAATTCACAAAGAGAAATCTCTGATTCTCGGTTTAAAATAAGGTTTTTCAAAGACAATAGATCATAACTGACCCGTAGGCGTAATGACATTAAGATGTTTTTTTTTTAACAGGAAAGGTGAGGAGCAGAAAATAGTGTGAGTCTTGTGTGTTGTGTGTTAGTGTCGTGTGTGTGTGTTGCGCTGTGCAGATGAACT
>JADBJO010024069.1:0-25652 GCA_016801955.1 Conus betulinus | reverse complement strand
GTTCGACTTGGGTTTTGTGTTGGTGCAATGCAAATTCAATAAAAAAGTTGGGAAGTTAAAGAACCCGTTGGGATGTTGGGGAAATCGTTTTGGAAATTGTTCATTTCTCAACGGGTTTGTTCAAGCCAAGGCTTGTGCTGACGTAGGTGGGCCAAATTGGTCGATCATATTCAAAAATAGAGAAAGATTCCGCTGATGCAGATTCAGCTGGTGGTTATTAGGAGCTTTTTGCAAGTTGTAGGGGTGACCACACTTGAAGGCCTTTTTTTTTTGACATTAGATATTGATAGGCATCTAAAAATATCCATACGACTAGATTTAGGATCGGGATTCTGAGCGGGTATTACATTGCTACCGATACAAAAAACTGTCTGTGTGTTCAACGATTATAATTGTCCCAAATGTACTGAAAGCGACGAAAGTGAGGTGCATTTTGTGTTCTCTGTTGCCCAGCTCTTAAACATTATACGCGAAACGTTAATTAAGCCCTAATAAATTATCATAGACATCCTTCACTGTTTTAAACTGAGTTTGTTAATGTCATCGACAAAACCTAAAGATGTGCGTCATCATTTCTTTTGTTTTTATATAAAGGATTTAAAATGAGAGGGTGTTGTGACATCTGAAAGGTACAGCAAAAACATCTATGTCATCGTTAGCTGTATTTGAATACCTGTTTTATGTGTTCAGTCAGTTTACAGTGTTCACATCCCCGTCATGATGGGCTGAGGCCTAATATGAATAAAAATATCCCGAGTCCGGAGTCTGGAGTCTCTCCCTCGTTTACGTGTTACTCGAAGAATGACATATGCTAATTTTCAATCTCGATACGATTCAGGTTCTCCAAAATCAGTTTCATATGCCGTATTCAACGCACAAACTCCTTCACCTCAGGATTAAGAAAGATGATGAAACAAAGACAATGGTGCTTGTGTGTGTGTGTGTGTGTGTGTGTGTGTGTGTGTGTGTGTGTGTGTGGTGTGTGTGTGTGTGGTGGGGTGTGTGGGCGTGTGGAACGAGGGTGGGGGCGGGGGAACGGGGTGGGTGGGGTGGGTGGGGGGTGTTTTGTCGCACTTTGTGTGTGTGTGTGTGTGTGTGGGTGTGTGTTGTGTGTGTGTGGTGTTCTGTTGTCGTTGTTTTTTAAACTGGTGTTATTCCATCAACATGAAAAAAACAGAACATTAACAGGAATAAATAAGACGTCGTGAATGAGTATAAACTATATGAGCTTTATTTTCAGTGCACAGATGCACAAACTACCCGTTTGGTCTCAATGTTTGGGATTAGTTGGTTTTCACATGAACAATCTGCCCTGGGAACTTTGCCCTTCGCTGAATCAAGGCTTCACCCAGGCATCACTATTTATCATACAGTAATGAGGGGGGGGGAGTTGGGGGGCGGGGGTGTTTAAGACGTTAAAAAAAAAAAAAACACACATTACGTCAACTAGTTTTGACGCCGACTTCCACGGGTCAGCTGAGGAAGGTTTGCAAAAACCGAAAGCGCTTCTGTAAAATGCGTTGGGGTGTTTGTGTTTCTCGTATTCCCAGTTCTTAAAGAACAGAGAGTACAGTAGAATGGGAACGAAGAAATGCTCTCTGTGTGTCTGTGTGTCCGTGGTCAAAATGTGTTCCACTCGCTCCAGACAAAACTACTGGGCCGATCTTTCTGAAAATCTGTAGGTATGTTCATTATGGGTCACGGATGATGCCCGATGTTTTAGTTTACCGTTACAGCCGTTACTAACGGCTGTAACAGCCTGTAACGGTTTTCTCTTCTTTATAGAATATCTAAAAAAGTACTTGTCCGATCTTTCTGAAAATTTGTAGGTATGTTCATATGGGTTATGGATGATGCCTGATGTTTTAGTTTACCGTTTATACCGTACTAACAGCTTGTAACGGCCTGTAACGGTTTTTCTTCTTTATGGAATATCTCCGAAAGTACTTGACCGATCTTTCTGAAAATTAGCAGATATGTTCATTATGCGTCATGGATGATGTCTGATATTTTACTTTACCGTTACAGCCGTTACTAACAGCTGTAACGGCCTATGACGCTTTTTCTTCTTTATGGAATATCTCAGAAAGTACTTGGCTGATCTTTCTGAAAATTAGCAGGTATGTTCATTATGGGTCTGGGATGATGCCCGATGTTTTAGTGTAACCGTTATAGCCGTTACTAACGGCTGTAACAGCCTGTAAAGGTTTCCCTTCTTTCATAGAATATCTCAAAAAGTACTTGGCCGATCGTTCCTACAATTTGTACATACAATTGTATGTTAACTATGGGTTACGGATGATGCCCGATGTTTTAGTGTACCGTGATAGCCGTTTCAACGGCTGTAACGGTCTGTAACGCTTTTTCTTCTTTATGGAATATTTCCGAAAGTACTTGGCCGATCTTTGTGAAAAATTAGCAGGTATGTTCATTATGGGTCACGAATGATGCCAAGTGTTAATTTACCCCATTATAGCGTTACTAACGGCTGTAACGGCCTGTAGCGGTTTTCTTCTTTATAGAATATCTCAGAAAGCACCTGGTTGAACTTTTCTTAAAATTTGTAGGTATGTTCATTATGGATCACGAATAATGCCCGATGTTTTAGTTTACCGTTACTAACCGCTATAACGGCCTCTAACGGTTTTTGTTCTTCGTGGAATATCTCAGAAAGTACTCGGCCAATCTTTGTGAAAATTAGCAGACAGCATTATGGGTCACGAATAATGCCTAATGTTTTAGTTTACCGTTATAGCGGTTACTAACAGCTCTTAACGGCCTGTAACGGTTGTTTTTTCATGGAATATCTCAGAAAGTACTGGCCTATCTTTGTGAAAATTAGCAGGTATGTTCACTATGGGTTACGGATGATGCCCGAGTTTTAGTTTACCGTTATACGTTACTAACGGCTGTAACGGCCTGTAAACGGTTTTTTCTTTATGGACTATCTCCGAAAGTCCTTGGCCGATCTTTGTGAAAATTAGCAGGTATGTTCATTATGGGGTTACGGATGATTCGCGATGTTCTAGTTTACCCCCATTATAGCCGTTACCAACGGCTCTATATAACGGCCTATAACGGTTTTTCTTCTTCATGGAATGTCTCAGAAAGTACGGGGCCGATCTTTCTGAAAATTTGTAGGTATGTTCATTATGGGTCACGGATGATGCCCGATGTTTTTTGTTTACCGTTATAGCCCGTTACAACGGCTGTATCGGCCTGTAACTGTTTTTCTTCTTAATGGAAATAGTCCAGTCTTTCGGAGATAGTCCATAAAGTACGTGGCCGATATTTCTGAAAAATTTGTAGGTACGTTCATTAGGGTCTCGGATGATGGCCGATGTTTGCCAGAATAGCCATTACTAACGGGTTACACCAGCCCAAGACGGCTTTTCCTCTTTATGGAATATGTCACACGTAGTTCAGGATAAACTGGAAGTACGTTTATGTGCTTTGCATCTTGTTTTTTATTTGAATGAGCTGTATTTTTTTTTTCTCAGAAAAAAAGAGAAAAGGAGAAAAAAAAAGGTGTGTGCAAGGAGGTGAAGGTAGCAGCAAAAGGCAAATCTGTTTGTATTGAATACATGAAGTAGGCAAACGCATTAAACCAAATGACGAGGCCGTGTTTCTTTCAAAAAACAGAAACAACTTGACAGACCAGCTCAACCTCTTCTTTAGCATTCCTCTGAAGCGGTGTGGAAGGGAGGGGGAGGCACAAATTTGCAACTACCTGATATCTTATGCGCCATTAAAAGTGGCCGGATAGATTATATAATGAAAAGATTGAGCGCTGCCCATTTCTACGTCACAATGCAGTCAGCTGTATCAGATACTGGCTGAGTGTATAAAAGGTGCATGATGTATGTCTTCCTCCTCTTTATCTTTTCTCGCTCTCTCTCTCTCCCTCTCTCTCTCTCTCCTCTCTCTCTCTCTCTCTCTCTCTGCCTTATATCATGCTTTCTCCTCATATCTATATGTCATTATGTTCCAAGGACATAGGCCCACGCAAGATGTCATATCTGATGGCCTAGTGTTCATTCATTCTCACACATGGGTTCACTGAACAGTGAGTGAAGGGATGAGCCACACGAAGCGATTCTTCACACCAGGTATGCGATATTTTCACCATTTTGCCGTCGCTGTACGTAGAGATTTCAAACGCCCTCGACTGCTATGCTGTAAAACTTCTCGTCTCAACACACACACACACACACACACACACACACACACACACACACAAAACACAAAGCGAGGCAATCCGCTGACAGGACTTTCACACTGATTCCAGCACTAATTCAACACAATTTTTTGTTCTGTTCATGTTGAATATCTCAGTGCAAGTTTCTGAAACTTTCATCCGTAGATTGTGTTTAGATTGATAAGATTTTAGTGAAAGAGAAAAAAAAAAGAAAAAAAAACCCGAAGATATATTCTGGACTGTCCTTCCTGCACCCTGAGCGACCATTGATCTGATGACATTCCACAAAGGGGGGTGGGGGGGGGGGGGGGGGGGGGGGGGGGGGGGGGGAGCAACAACGAAAAGTAACGGCAATACATTTAGAGAATAAAAGATGTTTTGTACAACAGACTTCTGTTATCACCGTAAACGACCTTTTAAATGTGGAGGCTGAATGGCACAATACAAACTGATCCTGGAATAGGTGGCCACAAGATTCTGGCAGGACAGACATGTCATGTTCAAGACAAAGATGGGCTTTAAGTCCAATGGTGAAGCGGTGCTGGGTTCTGTGGTGGTGGGTAGAGACTTGGAGGAGGAAAAGCTGGCATTTCAGTTTCTGGCAGGCATCGTCACGTGTGTCGGGAGACATACACAGAAGAGTTATTGGTATGCACTACAGGCTGGAACGTTTCTGCCAACATGATAGTTCCTATTACGGTCTTATGGAAGGTGATCCTGTCCATACCGTTATCACCGGTGCTGAACCAGCATTACAACATTTTAAAATGATACCTTGCCTGGATTTCCCAGATAAATGCATACAGGGTTTTGTGGGGTGGTGTGTGTGTGTGTGTGTGTGGGTGTGTGTGTGTGTGTGGGTGTGTGTGTGTGTGTGTGTTCCGCGCGCAACCGTGCGCGCACATGTGAACATGAATATGAAACCCACATCGAAAGAAGAAGCAGAAAACGACCACTTCTAGTCGACAATCCGCCGACAGAAACACTTGTTTGGGTCAAACGTTCATTACTGTTTTATTTCTATACAGTCGGACTCGGTTTAAAAGGCACCTACCTACGGAACTATAATATACAATCTGACTCAGTTGAAAAACAACCTAGCCTACTTAACTATTATATACATCTGGACTTCAGTAATATTACACTAACCACTGAACTGTTATACAACCATATCGGATCCTAGTTACATACACTACCTACTGAACTGTTTATACCACAATCTGACTCAGGTAACTACACCTACTAACTGAAACTACGTTAAAAATCAGCGGCATGACAACGAAATTTTCCACGCGCAGTTTAAGCCACCAAACGGGTTTTAAAGTCCAAACCCATGAAAGCCAGTCCAAGATTCACATTAAGGGCGGTTTATTAAACACCCATTTCAAAGAACAGAAGTACATTTTTAAAAACGAAAACCAAACTTGCAAGTCTTCTTCTCGTCAATCACGAGGATTGGCCATCGTCGAAAGGGGGCGGCTGTTGACACATTGACTGATAATGGAGCTGAGACGGGTTCGAAATAACGGTTGACTGAATGGCCGAAATTGAACCAAAGTTACCCATTGTAGTGTGATCCGCACCAAACAAAGACAAACAAAGTAATCACTGACAATTTCTTATCTGGGTCCTTAACCTTTGTGTGTCTGTGTTTGGGCCCGGACCACTGAGAAGTCTTAACGAAAGGGAACTGAGAACGTGACAGAAGTATGGTTGGAAAGGTTGAGAAGGGAAGAGGTGGCTGACGCCACTCTGAGTATAATAAATAGTGTCAATTACGAAGGCAGCTATCAGCCGGTTCACGACTGTCGTAGCAACCAGAACTGTTACAGGATTGGATAGGTCAACCCTCCTGCGCACATTTCTAACATCAGTAACCGGAGGGTCTACTATATCGGCGGAAGTGGGTATAATTATGTCAGAGTTCTGAACAATACTCACAGGATCTTGATTAAAGGGGTTGCCGCACTTATCTATCTCGCCTGATCTCTGTGGTCTTGAAGGTCAGTTGATGGAGGTCTCGTTCGAAATCGACAAGGGGCTATTGAAGAGGGCAGTGTTTCGACACATCGAGAGCGTGGGTCCTGACTGTAGGTCTTGTCTTATGCTCTGTCTGTCTCTCCTCTCTCTTCTCTCTCTCTCTATCTCTCCTCTCTCTCTCTCTCTCTACTCTCTTCTATCCATAGCGAGACTGTCGAGCATAAACGGTCTCACTTTAAACTGTTTGTATGTGATAGAAGACCGAAACGAACCTGAATCCGCCAAAAGCATACATCATTTAGCAAATAGCGCGGTAAGAATTTTACAAGTACGGGTAAGCTGAATACAAAGCACTACCTCTTCTGCAAATCAGTAGGTAGTCGCTAACGTCAAATATGGAGAAAAGTAGGGCGCAACAGAACAACATTGCTTTAAAACCTAAGGCTCTGCAAAAAAACTAATTTCAGTTACGGAATTTTTCAAGTACAACAGGCCTCAAAAGACAGATTCATAAAACCTCCAGAGGCGCGGTCGGAAAGTGTGTATTACAAGAACACTTTTCTTCAGAAAACTAGGCATTTCTATCACGAATCGAAGAGGGTTTGTTGGGTTGTGTGTGGTGGTGTGTAGAGTGCTGGGTGTGTGTGTGGTGGTTTCAATGTGAACAAAAGCAACATGGCCAAGCGGTATACTAAGCAAAACATTTCGCCTTCTGTTATGCATACGATGTAAGTACATGGAAAAGATAGTAGCTAGGACAAGTACGGCTTGATTCTGTGATTCTTCGCTCTATCTCTTTTATGCCTTTTAAAGGAGAAGTCATTTGTTCAAATATGTGTACTGTAAATAATAGACGGTTAAAGCGGTGTCCAAACGTGTAGCTCTGGGCTGGTTCCCGCCTTTCATTTCCTGTCTTGGGTTTGTTCTATTTTCATAATTCTGTAGTAAAAACGGCCGGGCAAAAAACCTGACAATGAAGTCGATGACGGGTATAACACACGTGTCGCGCGCTATCCATGTGTGCTGCGTTAGTTGATTAGTTGTTTCAAAGTACTGATCTCCTCTGTCAGATTATAGGGTTACGAGTAGGGCCCTACGGCAAAACTCTCTGCTTGGATACACGCTCATTTTTATAAAATAGATAAAATAAAGAGAAAATAAAATAAGAAAGAAAGAAAAAGAAACTTCCAAACCCCCCCAAGAAACTTCAAATCGTACCGCCAATCATAGCATCCAGTGTGCTCTTGTCCACCGCCGGCCGGCAAGTAGTCATTTTTCCAGAGTTCTTTTTTTTTTTTTTTTTTTTTGACCGCTCAAATATGTCCCCTCAGAGCTTTCTGTTTTCTTGTCTTTTTTGTTTTGTCGAGGCGTCCTTTTCTTTATAAGACCGCATCATTTTCTCGTTCGTACGTGCTTCGTAGTCATTAACGATTTGCAGCATGATGAATGTTCTAAAGATTTATCAACGTCAGTGTTCAGTGCTGAATAAACATCTAAAGATTGATCAACCGTCAGCGTTCAATGCTGAATAAACATCTAAAGATTTATCAACGTCAGAGTTCAGTGCTTGAATAAACATCTAAAGATTATCATTTACGTCAGAGTCAGTTCAGTGCTGAATACCAACATCTTTCTCAACTAGGCTTTTGCAGTTCCTGGGTCTCGATCTAACGTTGTGGACGAAGAGCAAGTGATCTGTACACCATACAGTAACGTCCGTAGCTCTCCAGAGTAGTCGAGAAACAGTGCCTCGTGTGGGCAACCATTCCTGATGGAGAGATGATTTCCTTTGGAATGTTTTGTTGGCCTCTGTGGGGAATATTCCATGATGTAGAGATTTCCTTTTTGATCTTACCCTCTGTGGGCAATATTCCCTGATGTAGAGATTTCTTTGGAACTGTGCACTCCTCTGTGGGGGAACATCATTCCCTGATGTAGAGATTTCTTTTGATCTGTACCTCTGTGGGCAATATCCCTGATGTAGAAATAGCAAATTCCTTTGGAACTGTGCCTCTGTGGGCAACATTCCCTGATGTAGAGATTTCCTTGAACTGTGCCTCTGTGGGGAATATTCCATGATGTGGAGATTTCCTTTGGAACTGTGCCTCTGTGGGCAAACATTCCCTGATGTAGAGATTTCCTTTTGGAAACTGTGCCTTGTGGGGAATATTCCCTGATGTACAGATTTCCTTTTGAACTTGTTGCCTCTGTGGGGAAATATTCCCTGATTGTAGAGATTGCCTTTGGAAAGATTTCTGTGCTCTCGCGTGTGGGCACATTCCTGATGTAGAGATGTCCTTCTGAACAGGGCCTGGGGGGGACAATATTCCCTGATGGAGAGATGCTCCTTTTGACTTCAAACTGACAAATATATCCTGATGTAGAGATTTACTTTTGACCTCAACCTGACAATATATCCTGATGTAGAGATTTCATTCCTTTTGATCTGTGCCTCTGTGGGGAAATTCCCTGAGGAGAGAATTTCTTGGAAAACTGTGCCTCTGTGGGGAACCTATTCCCTGATATAGAGTATTTCCTTTGGAAACTGTGTGCTCTGTGGGGAATATTCCCTGATGGAGAGATTTCCTTTGGTACATGTGCCTTGTGTGGGGAATTATTCCTGGATATAGAGATTTCCTTTGGAACTGTGCCTCTCCCCTGATGCACGGGAATATTCCCTGATGGACAGATTTCCTTTGGATCTGTGCCTCTCGTGGGCAATATTCCCTTGAGGTAGGAGATTTCCTCTGAGAATGTGCCTCTGTGGGATAAATCATATTACCTGATGTAGAGATTTCCTTTTGATCCGAACTGGCACATATAACCTGATGTAGAGATTTCCTTTTGAACGGTTGCCTCTGTAGGCAATATTCCCTGATGTAAAAGATTTCTTTTGGACTTCACAACCTGGCCATTGCCAGGAATCAACAACAAGATCATTTACTTCATGAAAATAGCATCCCCATTTAAAAAAACAGATCTTTGAAAATTGATGACATAATAATTGACACTATAACAATGTATCCTTTGAACATGATGACATAATACAGTTGAACACTATATCTGCATCTTTTAATATGATGACATAATCACATGACCACACTATATCAATGCATCTCTTTTGATATGATGACATAATCATTGACACTGTAACAATGTATCTTTGAACATGGTGACCTAATCATTGACACTTATATCAATGTGGGGAAACGGAAATGGAAATAACCGCTCTTCATCACTTACAGCAGCAACGAAACGAGTAATCTGCATATAACCACAAAAACACCTAATGTAACAAATGAATCACCGAAATCATCCAACACATTCACCTCCTCATCATTTCTTTGGTGAAGTGTATCAACGGAAACGAACAGTAATGTCGTGATCATGATCAACATCTATAATCAGGAGATAGTAATCATTATTTTTTGCTTCAGATTGTTTAACTGGTTTGCATTATGAGTCTCCAAGAATCATCGCGCATTCATATCTGGTAGGGAAGGTTTTTTAAATAAAAAGTTTTATGCGAAAATAGATTTTCGTATGGTGTGGATATTTGGGAAAATAAACGATGGAAGGGCAATTCTTTTCTTTGTGATTGAAATACATACTATTTTATGTAATATGCACAAACTGGTATCAGATTCGAAAACAGTGACAAATGGGTTATTTTAAAAGTTAAAGAATTACTTTACCAGCCAAAAGGATACTTGTCGCTTAACTGCTAAATAAATGGTACAGAGATAAACCTTCATGATACTTCGATCAGCGTTAGTATAGGCTCAGTAATGGAGGCGATTGTTCTGGATAGAACGCAGGCTAATGGCACATGTCCACCGCTTCGTTGAAAAAAGAAACTGGATAATGTTCGTTGCTGTGTTGTGGTAGGTTGTCCTTTATTTTTTTTTTCTTTTTGTAGGTCTCTCTGCACAGCTTTTTTAGCTATTCGAAAGAACAAATGTTTGTACTGCCACTTGACTCGCGTCATCTATAGTGCAAAACCAGACGTCTCATACTGGATGTATTTTGTCTTGCAATGACCGGAAAACCATGATAACAGGTCTAACAAATTCGTATTATGCTATGACTTTTAGCAAAAAATACACGCACACACACACAAACCACACACACACACGCGCGCGCGCGCGCGCGCGCGCGCGCACGCGCGCGCACGCACGCATACGCACGCACGCACGCACGCACACACACACACACCACGCTCACCGAAGCCCCTTCGTTTATTTCACACTCACTCACTGAGCTCCTGCGTTTATTGTAGTAGATATTTACCTTTACAAAAAAAAAAAAAAAAAAAAAAGAGAGAGAGAGATTGGCAGATAGTTATGGGTTATCCATGCACGAATCGCCGCAGTATGACTGAATACTGATGAAGTCATTTTAGAAGCTTATCGAAAAGGCCACAGCATGTGTGGCTATGCACGAGCTGAAAAGACTTCTGAGCGGCGTTGACGCCGCTGCTGTCATGTGAATCGCTCCATAAGATCAGAGGATCGGAAGATTAATCGGCCAGCTTTCAAAACGTACGCCTATAATCATTATACGGTAAGGTAGTGTTGTTATATCCCCACCGACCCGCAAGGGGCCACATCTCAGGGTCTGCACCGCGTTGAAATCAAATACACCAGCACAACACAACACAACAAAATGAAAATAAAAAAGGGGGGGGGGGGGGGGGGGGGGGGATCCTCATTTCACACAACCCTTTAAAATACACCTTCTAAAAACACACCGAACATTTTGTGAAAAACTCTTTCTACTGTAAAATTTTAGATCAGACGAAAATGTTGATCTCAAAGATCCACATCAGGTGAATGATCTCAGAACAAGGTTTCCATGGATTCTGCTGTGTAAACTGCTCATGTCTTCACATCAGGCAAGTCCCAGCACTGTAAAACTAGTGTAAGGAGAACTTCATTGTGACTGGTTTTCATGACATGGGATGCACCATGGAATATAATTATTCATACAAACGGAACCACACAACACAAACGGAACACACGCACGCACACGGAAAAGCATAAGGTAAAAAAAGACCCAAAGAGCTCGAAAGGCTACCCTGAAACGTTATCTCCATTTTGTTTGAATTCCTACTTTCATTAACTTACGAGAGCCAGCTGTGACGCCATGTTGGCGGCTGTGACGCCATGTTGGCGGGCAGGGAACCCTGTGCCCCATTAACACAGTGAAGCAGAACCAGTCAGGACAGTGTCAAATGAAACCAAGTTTTCTCCCCTTTATCTTAACTATTTTCCATCCGAAGCAGAACAGCTGGCTTGCTTTCAAGGACACTCGTGACTCTTTTCGTTTGAAATTCTGTACAAAATACTGTAATTTAACTGCTTTAGAGCATCCGCATAACGTGAAATCTTAAGTGTGTCCCCCCCCCCCCCCACACATTACCTCGCAACATTTCAGGTTTTTTTTTTTTTTTTTTTTTAATTGTTCAGGCACAAAAATGAAACCAAGCGAGCGATCAGTTACAATGAGGAGTTCTTTCTGCGGGTGAGCGTGGCTGATCGGGCTGTGGCTGTGAACGGGGTGTCGGATCGGAATGAGCGGCGTGGGTGCACTGCCTCTGAGGTGGCGGCAGAGGTTGGGACAGCAAAAAACAAACAAACAAACAACAAAACAAATAACAAAAAAATGTCTCCGGGTGGAATATTTTCATATTAAGTTACACGTTAAAAAATGTTAGAATTTTTTTTCTTCAATATTTGGTGCATTAACACACCTGCATGATTTGCATTCTCAACTCTAGTTGTATTTGAAAGACAATAACTAACAGCAACAAAACAAATCGACAACCCTCTCACTCTTTCCTATATGTAGTGACAGTGCCAATGTATGTATCCTACCCACAACAGTGCCAATGTATGTATCCTACCCACAGCAGTGCCAATGTATGTAAACTACCCACAGGCAGTGCCAATGCATGTATCCTACCACAGTAGTTCCATTGTATGTAAACTACCCCACAGTAGTGCCAAATGTATGTAAACTACCCACAGCAGTGCCAATGTATGTAAACTACTACCCACAGCAGTTGCCCGTGTATGTATCCTACCCACAATAGTGCCATTGTATGTAAACTACCCACGCAGTGCCAGTGTACGTACTCCTACCCACAGTAGTGCCAATGTAGGTAAACTGCCCACAGTAGTGCCAATGTATGTAAACTACCCACAGCAGTGCCAATGTATGTATATCTACCCACAGTTGTGTGGCAGTGTCTGTATCCTGCCCACAATCCGCGTATCCAAGACGTGCGTGCAAGTGAAAACTTTCACCTTTTCAACCGGCGCTTTCTGATCTTACACACTATGTTATATTTCACCGTCAACAACAAAACAGGAAGGAATTATCTCATGTGCGGTATAAGTTTTATAGTCCCCAAACATCGGGCTCTCGGAAATCAAAAAAAAAGAAAAAAAAAGATTCCGTTTTGTACTTTGTACTTGCCGTCTAAAACAATCTTCATGTGTTAGATATAACACCTATCAAGAAAACATGTAGCCAGAGTCCGCGTCCCCAGTTTTATTTTTTCTTTCTTCTTCTTCTTCTTCTTCTTCTTGATATTCTTTTTCTTCTTCTTCTTTCTTCTTCTTCTTCTTCTTCTTCTTCTTCTTTTTCTTCTTCTGCTTCAATGTCATTGCTTTGGCGTTTCTCACGGATCCCGAAATGGCTTGTCCCCGTGAGAATGCAAATCAACGAGAGCGGCTCAAAACGGAGGGGTGGGATAGAGAGGGGGGGAAGGGGGGTGGGCTGGCCGTTGCGGTACGAAATGTCACTTCATCCCGGCAAACAAAATTTGCCATCGTGTGATTCTCCTTATAACCCAACGTTGCGATTCAAATGTCCTACCCCACCACCGGCACAAAATGTCATCATGTGATATTGATATACCAAACGTTGCGATTCAAAAACCTGTCCACCACCGGCACAAATGTCCTCATTGATATTGTTATACCAACAAACGTGGCGATTCAAAATGTCCACACCCGGCAACAAAATGTCATCATGTGATATTTTATACCCCAACGTGCGGGTTCAGAAATGTCACCACCGGCACCCCAAAATGTCACCATCAGCACAAAATATCACCACAGCGACTTTTGTACCTGCGGTTGTAGTACCACCCCCCATGTCACCAACCGGCACAAAATGTCACCATCGGCACAAAATCATCACCCAGTGACTTTGGTACCTGCCCGTTGCAGTACAAAAATGTTACTACTGGCACAAACTGTCACCACCGGCACAAAATATCACCTGGTGACTTTTGTACCTGCGTTTGCAGTACAAAATGTTACCACTGGCAACAAACTGTCACCACCGGCACCAAAATATCACGGCGCATCAACTGTCACCCGAGATCTTTTATACCTGCGTTGCAGTTACAAAAATTGTCATCGCCGGCACAAAAATGTACCCTCGTACAAATGTCACCCGGTGACATTTTTTGCAGATGCCGTTACTACGTGACAAAATGTCAACCAATGGACACACAATGTCACCTGGGGTACCAGAATGACATTTTGGTTCACTGCAGATCCACCATATTGATGTCCACCGTGGAAGACACAGCTGGAGTGGGTGTGTAATGCTGTCTGGTTCTGGCGAGTATCAGTGTGACGGGACATTGTCTTGGTCAAATTGGTGTGGCAGGAAACGCTCACATCTGCCAGTGTGGAAGATGGATTTATAATGGAGTCCTGATGGTGGGTAGCGAATGATGGCCAGTGGTGGTGGAGTTGATGTAGGGACAGTAAGTCTGGTCGTTTGACACACACGCCTGTTCTTTGACGTATGAACACCTCAGTCACATGATATAACGAACCTCTCCTGTCTGACTCTAAGATTGTCGCACTACATTCAAGATCGGCCTGAAACCATGTCCATTTTCGGAAGAAAGAAGTCGCTTTGCAACACACACACACACACACACACACACACACCACACACACACACACACACACACACACACGCACGCCGCACGCACGCCACGCACGCACGCACGCACGCACACTTCACCAGCTCCTCTCCCCTGACACACAAACTCTCTTCCCCCACCTCTCCCCCATTAATTACATCACAATAACCGGTATAACGTCCACCATTTATTGAAACTTTCAAAATCAACAGACCCCTTAATTAATTACATCAGTTAAGCGGCTTCAATTTCCGTACTCACTCTACATCAAGAAATGACTCCCTGGCAGCTGTGAAAAGGGAATGTGCCCCGACTTAGGCACTCCTCACCCCCACCCCACCCCAACTTCACGCGGGGAGTCAATCTAGATTGCCCGTTCCCCCCTTTGTCCCTAAACCATTCCCCTTCTGAAACACCCTCAACAGCGTCCCTACGACAAAAGCCATGAACCAAGTCCCCACGCCCCTCACCCATAGGGAGGCAATCGTGGACCTGAGTCGACCATGACCCCCCAGCATGTCCCCCCCCCCTCTGTAGGGCACTACCACTGCACCCTCACCCTGAATCTGAGAGGGGAGCATCGTGGACTGGGTTTGGTTGTGGTACTTTAGAGTGAGAACGACTTACCCAGCTGGAGTCTGTAGATTTGTGTAATTATGGACCTGAGCGAGAACGACCCCCAGCCTGTCCCCAAAAATGACTCTGTCATGAAACATATAAACATGCAGGTCCGCCCAAAGTTAGCTGCCTTATGTGACAACGGGCACTTTTGCCTATACGGGGTGTTTCTGGTTACTTTAGAAATTAACTAAGCTTACGACAGGAGGCTGGAGTTTAATTTGAATTATTTTGAATCTGTTGGCGGGAAGAGAAATGAGATGCAGCAGAAGATTCCGCGCGCAGAACGGTCAGGCTGTAGTGTTGTGTGTGTCCACCAGGCCTACCATAGGGAGGACATGCTTCACTGAACCATCTCAAATCTAACGGTCAGGCTTTAGCGGTGTGTGTCCACCAGGCCTACCATAGGGAGGGCATGCTTCACTGAACCATCTCAAATCTAACGGTCAGGCTTTAGTGTTGTGTGTCCACTAGGCCTACCATAGGGAGGACATGCTTCACTGAACCATCTCAAATCTAACGGTCAGGCTTTAGCGGTGTGTGTCCACCAGGCCCTACCATAGGGAGGACATGCTTCACTGAACCATCTCAAATCTAACGGTCAGGCTTTAGCGTTGTGTGTGTCCACCAGGCCTACCATAGGGAGGACATGCTTCACTGAACCATCTCAAATCTAACGGTCAGGCTTTAGCGGTGTGTGTCCCCCACCAGCCTACCATTGGGAGGACATGCTTCACTGAACCATCTCAAATCTAACGGTCAGGCTTTTAGTGTTGTGTGTCCACTAGGCCTACCATAGGGAGGACATGCTTCACTGAACCATCTCAAATCTAACGGTCAGGCTTTAGCGGTGTGTGTCCACCAGGCCTACCATAGGGAGGACATGCTTTCACTGAACCATCTCAAATCTAACGGTCAGGCTTTAGCGGTGTTGTGTGTCCACCAGGCCTACCATAGGGAGGACATGCTTCACTGAACCATCTCAAATCTAACGGTCAGGCTTTAGCGGTGTGTGTCCACCAGGCCTACCATAGGGAGGACATGCTTCACTGAACCATCTCAAATCTAACGGTCAGGTTTTAGTGTTGTGTGTCCACTAGGCCTACCATAGGGAGGGCATGCTTCACTGAACCATCTCAAATCTAACGGTCAGGCTTTACTGCTGTGTGTCCACTAGGCCTACCATAGGGAGGGCATGCTTCACTGAACCATCTCAAATCTAATGGGAGGACGCGTAATCTTCCTTCCAATATTTTCAGAATAACCTGTCGCAAGCCTAGATTAATTTCTAAATCATTTCTTATCTATTTCTCGCTCAGAGAAATCACGAGACTTTCGAGAGCCTGGTGGACAAGACAACATAGCCTACTTTGAAGCGTAGTCACCAGCATAGCAGCCAACATACACGTACATGCAATGAAACCATTACACTCAGCACAAAAGTCCAGCTTAGCCTCAAATTCATTTTCTATACATGTACGTACACTTTGGGGAAAATCCAAAGTAGTTTGCCAAGCAACAAAATGTTTGGTTACAGCATTAAATGATAAAATTCCAAAACTGGGTAAAACAACAAACAAACACAACAAAAAACAGTGCGTTTAGGGCACTTTAGTCAGTGTTGGATTGTCAACATGCAGATACATTGTGATATATGTGCAATACATATGATACTCGCCGCGGGGGTAGTGCGAGTGGTGGTAGGGTGTCACCGCCAGCAGTGATGCTGGCCTTGAAGAGACTGTGGACATTTTACACCGTAAGTGATGGTGCGACACCAGGCGTACGGACCGACGCCGGGATGTACTTTGTTGTTGTGTTTGTTCTTTTGCTGTCCCATCTTCTGTGCCACCTCAATGGCATTGCACACACGCCGCTCATCCAGACCCCTCGTCGTCCACAGCCACAGCCACATGACACACTGGCAATCCAACCAGGCAGCGCTCACCGTCCAATCGTCATGAGGCACCCACACCGGAGGAGACACTGCACTGCCCGCCGAGTCACTTTGGGTAGGGAGGGGGGGGGGGGTGGGGGGGGGCATTGGTGCCTGTTCCGATCCAACATACGCAAAACATCATCTTCTAAGCCCCCCAACTGACGACAACAATTCTTGGTAGCGGAGCCGGCGTGAGTGAGCTCTCCCTCCGAAGGGGCCCATCACGTCTGTCCAACGACAGTCCCCGTGAATGTGCAATATCGTTGACCCCGACAGAATCAAACCAAAGCCAAGATGTGAAGAGGACGTCGAAACTGAGGTCATCATGAGAGCAGGGCATGAAGGGCCACAGAATGATACTTTTTTTTTAATGGCTGATAGATGAGGATAAGGATAATGAAGATGATGCTACGGATTTCCGTTCCTGGTTTGAAACTGAATGACAGGGCTGTACTCTACGCTTAGCGTTACAATCAAGATATCCCGGCGTCAACCAGGCCCGAGATATACAAACACCTGCTGTGTTGTTGAAGAAATATGAGCACACACTATCAGGGACGCGTCCATTAATTGGAGAAAACTCGACTGTGGGTCTCAGTCTTTCCCAAAAGAGCCCGTAAGCAAGCTCAACTATGCGTAGGAGCTGGACGGCATCATAAAATCCCAGAAAATAAATAGCTCTGATGGGAATCCGAACCAACGACCTCCACTCCGCGAGTCCAAGATGCTAGCGGCGCTAAGTGCTATGGTGTTTGGCTGGCAGGTTCCTGCTCCGTCAGTATCTGCTGCCCTCTCTTGGTGGTGTCTGAACCTGCAGCCAGGATTGATCTCCCCTCTTTGCACGCACCCGCACAAAGGGCAAGCGTGCCGCGCAGACTGTTCTTAGCACATTGTACGCTGGCTGCTGGATGGGTGGTGGGATGCGTTCATGATAACTGCTATAGGTTAAAGGTTTTAGACTGTGAACACACAATCTCTCTCTCCTCTCTCTCCTCTCTCTCTCTCTCTCTCTCTCACCACACCACACACACACACACACACACACACACACACACACAAACAACATACGCACGCACACAACACACACACACACACACACCACACACACCACACACACACACACACCACAGAAAGAAGAGAGAGAGAGAGAGAGAGAGAGAGAGAGGAGAGAGAGAGAGAGAGACGAGACACAGACAGACAGACATACAGACAGACAGAGATGTGGGTGAAAGAACTACAAACAGCAGCCCTTGTTGGCATGCTCTTTTCTCCGCTAATATTTTGGTGGTATGGGCCGCCTCAGACAGGCAGGAAGCACAGACACAGGGTATCCACTACATCATTTACATAGATAGATAGATATGTAGGTAGATAGATAGATGGAAGACAGGTAGATAGACGGATAGACACCTGAAGAAGACTCAATAGGTCAAAACGGGTTGTGCTTGTTTTGCAGTTTCTTCAGTCTCTTTCGTTTGGTAGCGCAATGATGCTATTTTATTTTGTTTCAATTTCTCTCCTGCAGTCACCCCCAGGTTGAAAGCAGTTAGATTCGAACTCAAAGAAAAGGTGAAAATGTAGCTTGATCACCTTAAAAAACGTAAAGCCTTACTGATGTTTTTCTGGTCTGGTTTTACACCTCTGGTATGCAAGGGCAGGAGAAATGTAACAACTATTGTGTGTTAACTAGCCGGGAAGGAACATTCCAACATTGCTCGCTCTCATGATCTCTGAGGCTGCTTAACAAACGGGAAATATTGGTTTCATGGGTTTTTATTTTGTTTTCACAACTGTAAGCATATACGAATGCTTAAGAGATAGTTATGTGACCATTTTGTAGCAAGTGCGTTGTATTAATGTACACACAGACACTATTTCAGTGACCATTTTTGTAGCCAGTGCGTTGTATTATTGCACACACAGACACTATTTCAGTGACCATTTTGTAGCAAGTGCGTTGTATTAATGTACACACAGACACTATTTTCAGTGACCATTTTGTAGCCAGTGCGTTGTATTAATGCACACACAGACACTATTTCAGTGACCATTTTGTAGCAAGTGCGTTGTATTAATGCACACACAGACACTATTTCAGCGTCTGTTCATCCATTGACACAGCAGTTGTAGATTGAGAAAAACATCCATTCCTTTCCAATGGAGAGATGTTATTTCTTCTGTTTAACAAATGCAGAGTTTTTTCACTAAGCGCTTCAGCTTGCCTCGGGTAAGCTGGAAATCAACTCCCAATGCCTCTTTTCTGAATAAACCTCAGTTATCAAAAGACAGGAGAGAAACAGAAACACAGGTGAGTTTCAGGACAAAAGCGTTTCATACATTCTAGTTTCCATGTAAATGTTGAAAGAATGGAAGACAGGAGGCGGCCTTGGCACAGTCTGACTATTATTGTCTGGAACATGCACCCGAGGTTTTTTTTTTTGTATTATTCAAGAGAATGGTGCTATTGACATGTCTAAAGAGTGCAGTTACGGTCTGGATGATGACGTCATGACCTGCCCCCAGCCGTAAAGTCAAACTCGTTTGAAGGCCTTCGTCAGGCTGAAAAAATGTGTGGGAGAAGTGACGCTGGTGTTTCTGTGGTAGAAGTGACGTTGGTGTTCTCGTCAGGTTGATAAAGGTGTACTAGAAGTGACGTTGTCGTCAGGCTGATAAAGGTGTGGGAGAAGTGACGTTGGTGTTCTGATAAAGCTGAGGGAGAAGTGACGTTGGTGTTCTCGTCAGGTTCAAAAAGGTGTGGTAGAAGTGACGTTGGTGTTGTCTTCAGGTTAGCAAAGGTGTGCTAGAAGTGCCACTGGTGTTCTGATAAAGGTTGGGAGAAGTGATGTTGGTGTTGTCGTCAGGTTGATAAAGGTGTGGGAGAAGTGACGTTGTCGTCAGGTTGATAAAGGCGTGGGAGAAGTGACGTTGGTCGTCAGGTTGATAAAGATGTAGGAGAAGTGACGTTAGTGTTCTCGTCAGGTTGATAAAGGTGTGGAGAAGTGACGTTGGAGTCGTCGTCAGGTTGATAAAGATGTAGCAGAAGTGACGTTAGTGTTCTCGTCAGGTTGATAAAGGTGTGGGAGAAGTGACGTTGGTGTTGTCGTCAGGTTGATAAAGGTGTGTGAGAGAAGTGACGTTGTCGTCAGGTTGATAAAGGTGTGGGAGAAGTGGCGTTGGTGCTGTCGTCAGGTTGATAAAGGTGTGGGAGAAGTGACGTTGGTGTTGTGTCGTCAGGTTGATAAAGGTGTGAGAGAAGTGACGTTGTCGTCAGGTTGATAAAGGTGTGGGAGAAGTGACGTTGGTGCTGTCGTCAGGTTGATAGAGGTGTGGGAGAAGTGACGTTGGTGTTGTCGTCAGGTTGATAAAGGTGTGGGGAGAAGTGACGTTGTCGTCAGGTTGATAAAGGTGTGGGAGAAGTGACGTTGGGGTTTCTGTCAGTTGAAACGTCTCTATCAGCCGTCAGTTGTCAAATCTCTTTCTCACTTGAATTTCATTGTGATCTTAATCGTGCCCGTTCGTTCATAACAATTGACGTCTTCTTCTTCTTCTTCTTCTTCTTTCTTTCTTCTTCTTCTTCAGTCAGTCAGACAGTTTGGTAGGTAGGCAGATAGGCAGGCAGGTAGGTAAGTAGTTAGTAAGTTACTTACTTTTTTTTTTTTTTTTTTCTGTCCCAACCTCTGCGCCACCTTCAGAGGCAGTGCACCCACGCCGCTCATTCCGACACCCCGTCCACAGCCACAGCCCGGTCGGCCCCGCCACAGCCCCGGCACCGGCAATCCACAGGGAGCAGTCAATGTCGTCAAGTCAAGAGGCAACCCCACCGGAGGAGACACTGCACTGCTGCCGAGTCACTTCAGTGGTGTTCAGTAGCGCCTGTTCTGATCTAACATACGCAGGACACCACCTACTAAGCCCCCTACTGACGACAATAATTGCTTAGTCGCGGAGCCGGCGTGAGTGAGCTCTCCCTCCGGAGGGCGCCACCACCACGTCCGTCCAACGACAGCCCCCATGGACTCGCCGATACCGGTGACCCCGACGGAACCAAACCAAGGCCACAGACGTGGAGAGGACATCGAAATTGAGGTCACCATGAGAGCAGGGCATGAAGGCCCACAGAATTTGAGACTTTTTTTTTTTATGCTGATCGATGAGAATGAGGATGATTAAGATGATGCTACGGATTTCCATTTCGGTCTGAGACTACATGACAGGGCTGTACTCTACGCTTCCTTTCATAATATATCCCGGCGTCAACCAGGCCCGAGAGATACAGACACCTGCAGTGTTGATCAGGAAATTTGAGCAACACTCTCAGAAAACGCATCCATTAAAGTGGATGAAACTCGACTGTGTGGTCCCAGTCTTCCCAACTGATCCCGCAGCAAATTCAACTCTGGGTAAGAGCCGGTCGGGGCAGAAAAACCCACATGACTTCTGATGGGATTCGAACCCACGACCTCCCAGCCGGGAGTCCGCGACGCTAACCACTTCGCCACGGCGGCTGGTCAGTAAGTTACTTACTTACTTTTGAGGTGCAATAGTTTCATAAGAATGCCATTTCTGCGCGTGTCAAAATGGTTAGGGTGGGGGTTAGGTATTGAATGACAATGACTTTCTTCTCGGAAACAATGACAAAGTAATACATCCAAAACAGATAGGTATAGTATTCTCCTCCTCCTCCATGAAACACAAACATGTATATTATTCGTATCTCATCAGAGAGAGAGAGAGAGAGAGAGAGAGAGAGAGAGAGAGAGAGAGAGAGAGAGGAGAGAGAGAGAGAGACAGACAGCAGACAGACAGACAGACAGACAGACAGACAGACAGACAGACAGACAGACTGACAGACAGACAAACAGGCAGGCAGGCAGGCAGGCAGACAGACATACAGAGAGAGAGATAGAGAGAGAGAGAGGAGAGAGAGAGAGAGAGAGAGAGAGAGAGAGAGAGAGAGAGTTTAGTATTCTTTGAACCTTGCGGCTCACTTCTTTGTCCAGTGTGTCTGTGTTTATGTGATCTCTATGTCTGTCTGTCTGCCTGTCTGTCTGTCTGTCTCTTTGCCTGTCTGTCTGTCTGTCTGTCTGTCTGTATCTGTATGTCTGTCTGTATGTCTGTTCATGATTTTGTTTCCTTTGTATTATAGTTCGTGCGTGGGTGTTGTTGTTGTTGCTGATGTTGTTTAATTTAACCGGGTATTTTGGAATAATGAATTCAACTTCTATTCTCTCTCTCTCTCTCTCGCTCTCTATCCTCCTCTCCTCTCTCTCTCTCCATCCCTCTCTCTCTCTCTCTCTCTCGTCCTCTTTCTCGCTCCTCTTCGTCTCTCTTGTTGTGTTCCTTTGTTTATCTCTCCTCCTCCCCTCCCCCCCCACCTCTCTCGCTCTCTCTCACACACAAACACACACACACACAACACACCACACACACACAGACCCACAGACACACAGACACACACACACACACACACACCACACACACACACACACACACCACACACAAGACCTACAGAATGCAAGGTTTTTCACAGGTCGCTTACTGATACTTCTTACAAATTGCTTGGTTGTGTATTCATTCTGGGTGATTGTTTATTGGCAAAATCTCTCCTCTCTCTCTCTCTCCTCTCCTCTCGTCTCTCCCACTCCGCTCTCTCTCTCCTTCTCTCCTCTCCATCTCTCCTCGTCCTCTCTCATCCTCTCTCTCCTCTCTCTGTCTGTGTGTGTGTGTGGGTGTGTGTGTGTGTGTGTGTGTGTGTTGCAGAGAGGACTCGCCCATGGACTCTGGGTAATCCACCCCATTGATTATTTTGTCCAAACAGCCACCACCTCAAACATGTCACAGCTATACACAGTTCGGACTCGATATTGGTCACCCACATACACATTTTGTTATTACTAGTGCAGAAGAAGAGCTGTAGAAGGG
The DNA here is from genome assembly GCA_016801955.1 of Conus betulinus. Lineage (NCBI taxonomy): Eukaryota > Metazoa > Mollusca > Gastropoda > Neogastropoda > Conidae > Conus > Conus betulinus. Next base: position 3,044 of record JADBJO010024069.1, on the reverse strand, counting down.
GGCGTGTCACCCTATCATACCCTTGATAACCGCAGCACAATCGTCACGTACATCAGCCAATCAAGGAAAGGGACTCATATTCAGTTATATCATACTTCTCTCAAAATGAACGTGGAGTAATACAGATGATCCCCTCCCCAAAAACTGCAGCACTCATCTCCTTTTAATGTATTCAATTTACGGATGGGTCAACACTACAAAATCACACCTCCATCGGTAGAAATGGATTTCAAAACTCTTCATTTTGCTGAAACAATTGTTTAAAACTAAATGAAACCGACAGACTCACCGAAATAAACTGCATTTGAAAAAATTGTTCTTTCTTTCCATATCCGTCATTTACCAGCACGTTCTTTCTTTCCATATCCGTCATTACCAGCACGTTCTTTCTTTCCATATCCGTTATTTACCAGCACGTTCTTTCTTTCCATATCCGTTATTTACCACCACGTTCTTTCTTTCCATATCCGTTATTTACCAGCACGTTCTTTCTTTCCATATCCGTTATTTACCAGCACGTTCTTTCTTTCCATATCCGTTATTTACCAGCACGTTCTTTCTTCCATATCCGTCATTTACCAGCACGTTCTTTCTTTCCATATCCGTCATTTACCAGCACAAGGTTTTAATATTATGCATTTCTTTTCTCCATGCCTTCGTGACGCTAGAAGTACACAAGCTTTAGTCCGGACTCTAGACTCGGTCCGGACTTCTAAGACTCTTTGATGACCATTTCCCTTCACCTGATACGGACTTCTAAGACTCTTTAATGACCATTTCCCTTCACTTGATACGGACTTCTAAGACTCTTTAATGACCATTTCACTTCACTTGATACGGACTTCTAAGACTGCTTATAAACCAGTTTCCTTAATTCGGTCCAGACCTCTAATCCTTTACAAGGTCCGGACTTCTAAGACTGCTTTATAACCAGTTTCCTTAATTCGGTCCAGACCTCTATTCCTTTACAAGGGTCCGGACTTTCTAAGACTGCTTTATAACCAGTTTCCTTAATTCGGTCCAGACTTCTAATCCTTTACTAAAAAGTCCGGACGACTCTAAGACTCTGATAACCAATTTCGGGACTGTTTAAACTCTTTCTATTGTTTTATGTAATTATACAGCGCAAAACAGAATTAAGCTGAAACTATCATTTATCCTTGCTTTTTTTTTAATGGCCGTAATTTTTTTTTCATGTCGATGACCCCAAAACATGCCTGCAGTGTGCAGGACTTCATGAAGAGAAGCCGACGTTGTGAAAGCGTGACGTGTGTGCAGGCTGGGCTACACGATGACCCCAAAACATGCCTGCAATGTGCAGGACTTCATGAAGAGAAGCTGACGTTGTGAAGCGTGACGTGTGTCCAGGCTGGGAAACACGATGGCGTCCTTCAGGAATGACCTGTTCCTGTGCCCAGGTGAGCGGTCCCCTTGGGGCATGACATTGGACTAAGCGTCTAACTCTAAAGGTCATCGGATGTTCCGCTGGGCTGGCCACAAAAGAATGGTTGGAACTGTAGAATTGTCTCTTGTAAAACCAGTTTCCTTCCTCGGTCCGGACTTCTAAGTTTCTTTTGTGATTTTCACTTCAATCGGTCCGGACTTCTAAGTTTCTTTAATTATTTTCCCTTCACTCGGTCCGGATTCTGAAAACTCTTATAACCAAGTTCTTTCTCTTAGTCTGGATGTCTAAGACTTCTTTGTATGACAAATTCCCTTGACTCAGTCCGGACATCTTAGACTGTTGTATAACTCATTTCATTAGTTTAGTCCGAACTTATAAGGTTAAATCTAGTTGCAAAGTGAGACGACTGCAGGCGAAAATCTAAATAAATTCGAAAAGTTATTGATAACGCACTGCCAAGAAACGTAGACAAACGAATCACAAGACAAAACACGACGCGTTTCGACCTCTTGGGTCTTTTTCAGGTAAAAACACGACACTCAGGACAACGAAAATGAACGAGCAATTGGATGAAGATGACTTTTTGCTCGTTCATTTTCGTTGCCGTGAGTGTTGTTTATCTTGCCTAAAGAAGACCTAAGAAGTCAAAACGCGTCGTGTTTTGACTTGTGATTCGTCTGTCTTCGTTTCTTGGCGGTGCGTTATCAATAACTTCCAAATTTGTCAGAATAAAGCTTCAATTATCTAGACGTGTTTTCTTCTGCCTACGCAGTTGACAAATGAACTAAACGTAAACTGAATACCATACTGATCACCTTATCAAAGAATCCGTAATGATTCAGGAAGAACCACTAAGACAGTCACCCCATTAAATGGGTGGAACATAGCGACACATCAGTTGCTGCCCAAAACCAAACATGAAAGAGTAACTGTAAGAATAAAATGTAAAACAATGTAGTATGTGAAACTACGCAAGTAAATGCCCATCATAATAAGGAAAAAAAAGACATATGAATTAACCTCGCAGATGAATGATACACATAGATACCTATAACAATCACAGAATGTTACCACGAGGATATCACCTCCAATGAATAGCATGTGCAACCAAGCCGATATATCCAAATGTGTATATCAGTGCATCCAAAAAACAAATCCTAATCTTAAAAAAGTCAGCCCATAATTAAGTAGTTATCATAAACATCAACCCTTGAATACATAGGTGTAACCTTATCACCCATAACAATCATAGACCATATGGATATCACCGTACAAGTATGGACGTAACATCAGCCAATAACCATTCCATTAAAAAACGTTAATCAGCTCAAGCTAGGGATGAACTCGGCGCGGAAAATGAGAAAAAAAAACAATAAACTTATTCCTACGACATCCATGTTATTTTTTTTCCATCAAACATATTAACAAACCACGACAACAACAACACTAATACGAATACTAATTATAATAATACGAATAGATAATAATAACACTATACTACTACTACTAAACTACTACTATACTACTAACTACTACTATACTACTACTACTACAACAGCAGTAATAACAAGAAGAAGAAGAATAGTGATAATATGATGACGATCATCGTCATCATCATTAAAGAAAAAGCTAAAGAATC
>JADBJO010024068.1:15000-20000 GCA_016801955.1 Conus betulinus | reverse complement strand
AGAAATGAAGATAGAAGTTCCAAAGCGTTGTCAGTTAGGCCATAGATCTTTAATTTCTCAAGTAGAAGACTGTGGTCGACGACATCAAATGCTTTCATAAAGTCTACTACTAGAACACCTGTGATTTTATTATGTTTTATGTTAATAAGCCACTGGTCCACAAGATTAGTTAATGCTGTGTGACAAGAATGGTTGGCCCTGAATCCGGACTGGTTTGGATGAAACAGATCGAAGGAGTTGAAGTGATTAAGAATGTGTTTGTTTATATGATCTTCCAAAGGTTTAGAGAGTATAGACAAGATGGAGATGGGTCTATAATTTGAGGGATCAGCATAGTCACCTGATTTATAGATGGGTATGACTTTAGCAACTTTAAAAGCTTTTGGAATATAATTTTTTGCAAGGCATAGGTTGTAGATGTAAAGTAAGCGTTTCGGCGATTACTGGGGCTGACAATTTTAAGATTTTCCCATCAATGCCATCAAGACCACTTGTGTTACTTTGTTTTAGGCTACTTAGAGATTTATACACTTCATGCACACCCATAAATGGTATATTTGAAAGAGAGGATATATTTCTAGAATTGCAGTAGTCCTGAAGAATATCCAATTTATTTCTGATGTTCTGTTTTATTTTTATTGTTGAGTTAGCTATGTCACAAAAATGTTTATTCAAGACATCAGATGATAAATCTTTTGGCGAGGTAGTATGACCTTTCACATTTTTATTAGTAAGCTCGTTTATCGCTTTCCAAATAGATCTGTTATCTGCTTTGGAAGAAATAAGATCTTGAAAATACTTTTTCTTTGACGATCGTTTTAGGTAATTGACTAAGTTTCTTTGTTTTTTTTATAGGAATCTCGACTCCCTGACACTAATAGCGACTCTCTTAAGTCGGTAGCAATGTCTATATCTTTAGTTATCCAGGGTTTTTTAGGATTGTTGCTAACACGCATTGTTTTAAATGGGGCATGCTTATTATAAACATTAAGGAAACTATGATACCAGACTTCTAAAGCCTCGTCGGGGTCTGTGAATTGATAGACCGTGGAAAGGAATGAGTTCATTAAATCCCGTTGAAAGGAGTCATTGTCAAATTTTGAAAGTTTCTGTAGGTAATTATCTTGTGGAAAATTTTTTGAAACTTTAACTCCTCGCTTGGACCATGTAAAACACACTGGAGAATGNCGTAACTAAATGAGATAAACATAGCTTTCAATAAGGACAGTAAAAAGCGAGTCGTAAGTTGCACACAAACGAAACTGCAAAGATTTGATGATAAAGATTTTAGTAAAGAATTAAAGGAAGTGAAGGACGAACTCCAAAGCAATGTTAAAAACGATGTTGATGGAAGTGATTCTGTTGTGATTGAGGAAAATGATGTTCAGTCTTTTTTCAAACGTTTAAATGTGAGAAAGGCAATGGGCCCTGATAATATCTGTGGAAAATTGTTGAAGGTGTGTGCTTCTCAGCTCTCCTATGTTTACAGTCGTTTTTTTTACCTGGTCACTTAGAGAATGTATAATTCCTGTTTTATGGAAAAATGCCACTGTATGTCCTGTTCCCAAAAAACGCAACCCAAGCTGTTTAAATGATTACCGACCAGTTGCCCTCACATCTGTTGCAATGAAATGTCTTGAAAGAATTGTCCTCTGTTCTGTTTTAAAGATACTACACAGTACCAAGAACCCGTTTCAGTTCGCATACCAACAGAACAGATCAACAGATGATGCCACACTCACACTTCTCCATCATGCTTTTTCACACCTCGAAAAACCTGCCTCCTTTGTACGCATTCTCTTTATTGATTTCTCATCAGCATTCAACACCATACAACCAACCACATCTGATGGCAAAGAAACTCATTAACATAAATGTGTGTAACAAGCTCATTCTTTGGATAATTGATTTTCTTACACAGAGGACACAGTCTGTTCGATATCAAAGTGTTGTTTCGTCTTCCAGAGTCATTTCAACTGGCGCACCCCAGGGTACTGTTTTTATCACCAGTGCTTTTTACTCTGTACACAAATGATTGTTCAGGAAGTGATTCAACTTTGTACATTAAATATTCAGATGACTCAGCACTTGTGGATCTCTCCAACTCTGATTCTGTTTACTTCAAGGAGGTTCAAAGATTTGTTGACTGGTGCGATCATAACTATATCTTGATCTGAATGTAACAAAAACGAAAGAAATGTTGATTGATTTTAGAAAGAATCCAAAAGCTGTACCACCACTTTTTATCAAAGGTGCTGAAGTAGAACGTGTTGAATCATACAAATATTTAGGAACTTTTATAGATAATAAGCTGAATTTTAAATCCCATGTTGAGTATGTCCACAAAAAAAATGTCAAACCAGATTATATTGTCTTCGCAAGCTGCGATCATTTCATGTGAATACTGACATTCTTCGGACATTTTATTCATGCTTCTTGGAATCTGTTTTAACTTTCTCATTTATGTGTTGGTATGGTGGGTTGACTGTGAAGAGTAGAAATGTGCTTGAGAAAGTGGTGAACGTGGGAGGAAAAATCGTTGGTGAGAGACAAAAAAGTCTGAGTGAGCTGTACAGGTGCCGTGTTGTTTGTAAAGCGAAGAAGATTGCGTGTGACCAGACCACGTTCTTGCAAATCAGTATGACCTTCTTCAGTCAGGACGAAGATATCGATCGGTTAAATGCAGAAGTGTCAGATTTAAACAAAGTTTTTTCCCCTGTCCATTGATTTATGAACCGAGGAGATGTTTAATTGAAATCCAATTCCTTTATATGAATGCATGTCATATGTGAGAAAATGGGTAATGTGACTAAATTGTTTATTTGCTGTGAATGTGTGTGACCACAAATTAATTTCTCAAACTGAGATAATAAAGTTTACTTGACTTGACTTGACTTGACTTGATAAGCATGAAAATGCGTAGAAGGTATTTAGTAAAATGACATGGAGTTTGGAGGAGAGAAAGAAAGAGAGAGAGAGAGAGAGAGAGAGAGAGAGAGAGAGAGAGAGAGAGAGACAGAGAGACAGAGAGACAGAGACAGAGACAGAAAGACACAGAGAGATACAGAACTGGAGAGAATCAATGAATACATGAAACGGAGAGAGAGAGAGAGAGAGAGAGAGAGAGAGAGAGAGAGAGAGAGAGAGACAGACAGACAGACAGACAGACAGACAGAGAGAGACAGAGACAGAGAGAGACAGAAACAGAGACAGACAGAGACAGAGACGAAGAAAGAGATATGGAAAGAAAGACAGAAGAAAAGGAGAAAGATGGTAAGATAGAAAAAAGAATGAAAGTCTTAGTATACTAAGAAATGATTGTCTCGCAAAAATTAAGAAAGACGTACAAAAGAAAACATGAGATCTATAGTTTGAATATCCCTTTTTAAAACCAGCTTGATGCTCACCTGTGATATTATGTTCATTTACCCATTCTTGCAATCTAACATTAATAACTGTACTATATAATTTACTACTGATATGACTAAGGAATATACCTCTGTAATTGTTGGGATTATTCACATCACCTTTCTTAAACAATGGTAAAACTAAAGATTCACTCCAGTCTCGAGGAAAGATACCCTTATCAAACAGTGTGTTAAATAATTTTAAGAAGAACTGGAGCACATGATCACAAGAATTCTTATTTAATTCACTAATGATACCATCAGGTCCAGCTGCTTTGCGACTTTTCAACTTTCTGAAAGCGTATAACACTTCTTTCACCGAACTTGGACAATTCATGAAACCATCAACATCATCATGCTCACCTAAGCTTTCGTTCGTACTACAATCCAGTGTTTCTTTTTCTAATAATGATTTAAAATGATAAAACCAGGTCTCAACATTAATGCTATTTCTTGGTTGTTTTCTTTTGAACGACAGTTTATGTACATTATACAAGAACTCTCTCTGATTACGTATGGATCTCTCAATAGCGCCTTATTAAAGAACTTTTCTTTTCAACAAGTTTTTATATTCACGTCTTGTTATTGTATATTCAGAGAAGGCTGTATCGTCTGCTGGACGTCCGTTATAATGTCGTAGCGATTTTCGGACATTTTTTTTACTTGCTTTACATTCCTGGTCAAACCAGTCATCATTTTAATTAGCACAAATACGTTTACATTCCGCACATCCTCTCATACATTCATTAAACTCATCCAGCGCTCTGTTTATGTCAACATCAATCAAAGTCATAGCTACATCAAATCTTATAGTAGCAGTTTCTGACATCAAATTATCTTGAAATAATTGGCCATTATCACTGTTCTACACAAACTTTCCAATGACCTGATTGTCAACTGTGTTATCTTCAACCAAATTTACGTTAAGAAAAAACAACAGAAAATACAATAAGCATGTGGTCAGAATCAATACGTTCAGCAACACAAAGTCACAGGAATCACACACGACAGAGAACAGATCATTCGACAAAATGAAATACTCAGTCACACCTTTACCTGTTTCAGAAATGTATGTGTAGTGACCTTCCAGGTCACCATTACACACTCCATTTAAAATACTCAAACTGAAAGCAGTGCACAATGCTTTTCCAAAACTATTTATATGACAGTCTTCTTAACATCGACCATAATCAAGTGAGTGACTTTTATATTGTATATCTTTGACAGCGTTTGAAAAATGAATCTGAGAAAAGTTAGCTATCCTACTGTTTAAGTAACCACATAAGATAATAAGGGCATCCCGTTCCATTAAACAACCCTGTAAACTTTCTTCCAACAAAAGTATTCCATTTTCAAGATCAAAGTAAGAATAAAAAGGTGATGTTTCTGGAGGAACATATGTACAAAAATAGATATCTTTTGTAGTACCAAACAGTTGCTTATCAATCTAAAACACACAAGTGTTTATAAAATTTCGCATTAATTATTGTATAAATGAGGCAAATGTACTCTTTAACAAGCAGTCCCTCCTGATCGTCTCCCCTGTTTTGGAGAGTTTAAAGGCAGGCTTACAGAAGGCTGTGTGATCAGAAA